>JAWZYV010012457.1:0-162067 GCA_038373885.1 Cheiracanthium punctorium
TGTCATTTATAGGGGCCCTGTGAACAGCAACATGATCATTTTAGGGCGGGGGTCTGATCTCCCCCCCCGAGTCCGAGTAATTTGGACCCCCCCTAAAAAAAATTTCTGGCTGCGCTACTGGTTGGGATGTCAAAATTTTTTCCTTCAACACACATATATATATCAATTAAAAAAATAAGGATAACATCTCATTTCTCTTATTTGTCTCTCTTATTTAGGGGATGAGGTGTCTGACCCCTCAGTTGGCTATGCTACCAATGACCTCAAAAAAAGAAGTCAAAAGATCTTAACTCAGATCTCAGAGGCATAGCACAGGATCGGCTCTATCAATATGTGTTAGGGAACTGATTACTGAGAGCCTGTCTCTCACATTTATAAATCTTAGACACTTGTTATTATGTTGCCTACAGCAGTTTTGGAAATTTCACTAGGGTTTTCATGGATTATGGGGACTTAGGCACTTCTGCTTCACAGCACTTTGTACAAATCCCAAATCAAGATTTGATTGATAGCCACAGTACCTGCCAAGGGTGTTAATTTTTACCGCAGACTCTCAAACAGTTAATTTCTACCTCATTCTGGAGTTGATAGATGGCAGCACTAATGATAGTAAGCAGGGCTTCTTATTTTGAAGTAAATACCAAGCAGAATACCCCAAGACTTAGTTTTGCCACCCCCAAAGATATTGTTTTGTATGTGAACTTGGAGGACATTGCGACCACGATGTATTTAACATGTCAGTCGCCACTAGCGAGTATGGCAGTCCTTGGTTGGTCTCAGGATCAAACATAAAACCTTCTGTCTGTGAGACTGATGCCTCTCTTAACTGGGCTATTGTGGCCCCTTGTGTTGCCACACCACAGAAACTGAAAGTTAGTGTTACCACTATACAGGAATAAAAAGGTTAGTTACTGAAAAAATAAACTGTTCATTGAATATCAAGTTCATTATTTTAACAGGTGAGACGATTCTTTTTGTGCACAGTGGCTAGACATTCGAGCTATGTCTATAATATTTATGCTGAACATGATTAAAATTCAGAAGCATTAGTCAACTTCCCATACCTCTTTTCACCAGATAATAGTGAAAATTGCAAAAAAATGATTAAAGCGAAAAGTCTTAAGCACATTTCTCCCCTCCCCCATGTGTCAGGTATTTTACAGAAAAGTTATCAATGTTACCTTCAATTCATAACAGAAATTTAACTATTACTATTATTATAAAAATTGAAAAATGTGAAAAGAATGCTTGCACTGAAAAATTTTAAGTAAATTGACTGCGAGCAAGCAATTGTGCACATTTTTAAAAAGCACATCAGTATTGTATTGTTCTTAATACCACTAATGGAAGTACATTTCTGGAAAACATGCAAGATCTCTTTCACAGTAAATTTACAAAATCTATCGGGGTTCCAATCTGATTACAAATTTGCTGGAAACACCCCCCCTAGAAATGCAAACATTCTAAATTGTTTACTGAGATAATTAAAGCAATTATGTATGACTTTTCTTCCATTTTCACATGATTTTACTTAGAATAACAGAGAATTTAAGATGGTCTTACTAACCCCATATGCTAAATTCAATGGAACTATACAATTCTCCCATTTACTTTTAATTAATTTACTGTGGAATGTGTCAAAAGAGCAATGACCATAAACTTAAAAATAATAACATTTTATTTAAATTAAGGTAACAAACTAGTTCACAAACAACATTTATCACTCTACACACATGGAAAAACTCCCCCAAAACATGTTTCTCTTTGATTCAAATGCCGGTTTGATCGGAGAAGCCAATACGATATTTTGTTTTAGATTGTGGCTCTGATCGGCAAAAAGACTAAGTGATAAATTGTGTTTACAGAATGCTGTCGGCCAATGAATCATTACATTATAGTAAACTCCACACACAAACAGCACATACAAGGCTCCTATCAAGAATGAGTACAGCAGTGGTGCCTATCCAAGTCGCACTTTTGAGTGAAGGCTTTTTGACACATAAGACAGCTGTTGGAGTTTCTTTACAAACAAGGCATCTCTCACCGTGTGAGTGTGTAGGTGTTTATTAAAATTACTCTGTAAACTGAATGCTTCTCCACATTCATGACATCTATAAGGCATTTTCCCATGGCGGGTATGGACGTGTATATTTATGTCTTACTGGAAAATGTTTTTTTCACTGTATGGCAGGTATGAACTTTCTTTAATGTGTCAGCACAGGCTATTAAGATTTTTTCTCGTTGACTTCAATTAAGCTGGTTTCATTTTCCATATGCACTTAGACGGGATTAGCAGGGTTAAAGCGATAATTCAGTTATAGCTTGTATAAATATTTAAAAGAAATTCTTAGTTTTTAAATAAAATTATAAAAATTCAATAAAGTCTTTTTTTCAGCAACTGCATGAAATGCATTTCTGTTTGTGATGATTTGTATACCATGTTTTTATTATGAATTAAAATGTATCTCAACTGACTAAATTTTGTATATAATTGCTTCTTCTAGTGAACCTGCACAAAATTGGTATTCTAGGCATATAACCTCGATAATTAATATATGAATATTCAGTTTCTACATTTTAGCATATTTATGGTTTATTATATATATAGTCCGTCAGATACCCAATGTTATTTCAAATTTATCTCAAATATTAATTTTTTCTTAAAACATAAAATCAATTGTTTAGTAGTATTTCCATGATTTTTAAAGTGGAACAAAATTTATGATGCATAGCAAATGTCATGAAAAATTTTCTATCTGCAATATAAAAAGAGCAAATAATTAGCATTTAAAAGTAAATCAAGGAATATTTTAACATAATTTTTTTTTAATTTTATAATTATTTGATCATTTAGATCACTTTTTAATTTCCTTATGATTTATGTATCCTACTGAAAATTCCATTTATATATATATATAAAAAAAAACAGTTTATTAAAAATCGCAATTAGCAACAAGAATAGGTTTAGCAAAACTGATACCTACATTCAGCGGAACTTCTCAAATCTGGACTTCCAAACTATGGATGAAATTTGGCATTCAAAAATCTTGTTATGCAACACAGACATTACCAGGTATGTTTAAGAAGTAATAACTTTCTATTTGTCTTACTGACCACCCACATGTTAAATTCAAAGGGACAATACAGTCCTCCCTTTTACTTTTAATTAATTTATTTAGGAATATGTCAAAATAGCAATGCACATAAATGTAGCACAAAAGATTTTATCTAAATTCAGGTGACAAACTAGTTCGCAAACATTTATCAGTCTACACAGATACTACAAAAACTTGCACAAAATTCTCTTTGATTCAAATACTGGTCTAATTGGAGAAGATGGTGCAATGTTTTGTTTTGGATTGTGTCTCTGATTGCCGAAAAGGCCGTAGCGATAAATGCTGTTTGTGCAATGCTGTAGGCAGATGAATCATCACATTATAGCAAACCAAAAGGACATGTGTATCTTGAACGCATGTGTGGACATGTGTATCTTTGAAGTATGGAATATGAGAATTTGTTACTTGCAACATGGCATTTTTTTTTTGTGATTTTGATGACATTTTCTTAACTTCTAGTGTTTATTGTGAGTTAATAAGCTTCCTCAAGGAATTTCATTGCCAGAAAAGATGTTTGGAGTTTGAAATGTTTTTTTAAGTATTTTATTGATTGGTGTGTGAAAGTTAGAAGATTGTAACAATCTGTTAGTACTAAGTGCCGATGAAGGGGAGAGGTGAGGTAACAGTTTACGAAGTAAGCCAGAGGAGTGGGGGAAATAAAGTAGGTGCTTTTATTTATTGAATCTTTTTGAAGTTGTTTAAGGTTTTTAATTACTTTAAACTTATATAAAATGTTTTTTGTATTTTAGTGTTTGTGGTATTCCAATCATGGTGATTTTAAATTAGCTGTATAGCTGTGTTGCTAAATCCACCAAAGATTTAAGTTAAAAATGGGTCAGTGTTTACCCAGTTTACATTAACAGTATTTCGAGGTTGCTTAATCCAAAGTTTTTTTTAGGTTGAAAACAGTCCACTGTTTGCTCCTTTTAAATTAGCTGTTCAGCAAGTTGCTAAATTTGCCAAAGTTAGATTAAAAATAGATAAATCATTTTTGAGTTATTTTGTAGTGAGTTTGCAGGGGTTGATCCAGGAATTTTTTCCAAGAAAATGTCCCATTATTGTGAAAGCCGTTTATTTTTGTGAATTTCAACATCTATTTCTGTTAATTTTCATACCAATTTTTGTAAAAGTCACTTTTTTCTTCAAATAATTTACAAAACAAATTAAAATATACAGTAAAATGCTAATGAAGTGTTATTTTAATTGAGTAAATTTTTGGAAAGGGGTTGTTTTAATCGATTACAATTTTGGGAAGGGGCCATTTTAATCAATTGTAATTTTGTGAAGGGGTGGTAAATGGACCCAAATTTCATCTGCATCGATCCCTGTTTTGATGTTTTTTATCCATTTTTGTTAGTGTATTTTACATACAATTTTTATTTTCTTGTTAAAATTATTTGAGTTTGCTTTGTTGATTTTGCAAAATGGTTGGCGATAGTCACTGGGGTTGGTGGCTGCCAAGCTCCAGCAACTATCGCCATGTTCACATAGGGCCCATACCGACTCATTGGTAATTACCCAAATGGCTTTAGACATAGTACCTAGCCAAGTCTTCCAAACAACAGAGTGTTTTTAAATACATATTACATACAAGAGCAGAGCTGCCAAGTCTCCGGCTTTTCCGGGAGATTTCCCACCACAATTTTTGGAAGGTTTTGCTTTACATTAAATATTTGGACTTATTTTAAGTATAAATCTGTAAGTAAAAATTAGTGGTGGGAAAATTCCCGAAAAAAGCTGGAGACTTGGCAGCTCAGCAAGAGGGTTTGTAGTAAAATGTACTAAATTAATTATTATAATTATATAGGTAATAATAACTACAAAGTGTCCACCAGTGTCAAGAAGCAAAAATAGTAGCATTGGTAGCTTCACAAATGGAAAAAAGTTGTCAAAATAAAATACTTCTTAATTTTAGTAGCCAAAATAGTACCACGATCTCCAAAGTTTAGTTTGAAAATATATCACTGACATTCTAGCATTAAAAAAAAAAACATGCACAAGATGAAATAATCACACTGATTTTTCTTCTTACCGGTACACTGATTTTTCTTATTATACTTTCTTATTCTCTCTTACAAATAGAATCACTCATCATATATACACTGGTTGGATAAAAGTAACCTACATTTTTTAGTAACGTTAAATTAAAAAAATAGTATATTTTCCAGCTCTTTCACACGCATAGTACTTTTAATGAATACAAAAATATATCAGGATGACCAAATCACTGTTTGGTCTCTTCCAGTTGATACATAAATAGAAATTCTAGGAATACTTCTGAGATTCACTCTGACAACGGATAAATCTTGGAAAAAAGTTAAAAATAACAAAGCTTGTCTTTTTGTTGTCACTAAATTAACTGCCTGAAGTAAAAGAATAGTTCCTGAATATCAGAAATTAGTATGAAAATGACATTTTTTTTAAACCAAAAAAAAAAGTTTTTGTTTTGACATAATCTTTAATTTAGTAGAAAAGTCTCTTTTCTAGTAGCTGGTGGACATCCTGTAATTATCAGATTTTTCCCACAGTCTTTGTAAGGCTGCAGAAAAGCAAGAAAATTTATAGTGATATGTCAAGTACTATAAATAATAAATAAAATATTTAAATGATATTTTATTAATAATATGTTCTTTGCAATGTAATAAACTTGTTACAGCATATGTACAGAAATATTCCTCTTAGAATGTAATAAATAATTAAAAAAAAAAAAACAAGAATCATACACAAGATTGATTTGTTTACCCATTTAATTTTCAACTTAAATAACATTGTTTCTGAGCCCATTGGTGAGTTTTGGTTCGTGCTGTTCTCTTGTTATCCTTTACGAAACAGGACAAAATAACATTCATGTTTTTGCATAATTTTTGTCACACTTTTTAAGTGGGGAAACAAATTTTCTACTTTTACTTTTTTTAAATCCAAAATGTTATACTTGATGTCGCATAACAAAAGAAAAAGAAAAGTTTTGGGATTTTCACTTTGGTGTTATTTGTAGCTCTGTTGCGACAAATGATGCATACAGCACAGAATTGACAATAACAGAAATGACAAAAACATTTTTTATGACTTTAAAACTGTAAAATAAAATCATGAATACCCAATCATTTTTTTTTTAATTCCCTCTTCAGCTTTTTGGAAAACTTGAAAGAATAATTGGCTATGCTTCAATATACATGATACATTTTTGTGGGGCCAAAAATGGCAATAAAAGGGGTTTTGTGGTAACTCTAAGGAGTTGGGTTGGTGACATTGCAGGGAAGCTAACTGTTGGCCAACCAATGAGAGTGCGCCAGGCCTGTACTGTTTGTCGAGAAAACGTGCAAGCCTGCAAGCTGTCATTTCTGATTCTGTCTTACTCTGTCAAGTCTAGTAAGGTGACCATATTCTATAGCAATTGTATTCAGGTATTGTGACCTTTAGCTATTTTATTTGGGGTTTAATCTAAAGGATTTAATTCTTTTTAGTATGACCTCAAAGTACGCAAGTAATTATGCGAGTGCCAGCAGTGTGGCTGAGAAATTTCATGGTATTTTTGAGGGAAATTTAACTCTGAAATTGTTGGGTAATAAACCCATGTGCAGGAAGAAAGGGGTAGCAAGTATAACATTTGTAATGAGTTATTTGCTAGTAAATCAGGAGTTGTTTTGGGAGAGGGGAAAGCGTATTTAAAAAAAAAATGTGCATTAACGCACAGCATGAATGGGCAGCATATGCAGGGGAAAAGTGTATTGTTTGTAATATTTGGGTAGACGGAATAAAACAATATTGCAGTTTTTTATGTAAACCTTTTTATTAGACACTGTGGAGTGACAGGTGAAGCAGGCTCCTCGTGCTTCACTCTGGTAACTGTGCAAAGCTTGCACAGTCGAATGGCTTCACAAAATCTTTGGCCCTTTTTTCCTAAATCTTGCTAAATTCTGTTTAGATTCTGGAAACATGATTTTGTGCCCATTTTTTGATTGAGAAACATGTTCGGAAAAGCGATTTTAAGACCATTCTTTTTTTCTTTTCTTTTTTGGCACCGTCGAAAATGACATTTTTGGCACAAAAAAAAAATCGCCAAAAATCAAGGTAGGATATATATTGAAAGTGAGCCGAATAATTAAAAAAAAAAACTTAAGAAAACTAGCAAGGACTACTTTTGTCATATGCTGCCCAGGTGGTGTGGCTAATGAACCACCATCACGCCTTGGGTCCGGGCTCAATTCCTGGCTTGGAATGGGTGGTAACTCGTCTGTCCCTTCACAGGGGGTAAAGTTGGTTGCCCCCACAATAGAATGGCCACTAGCTTCAGGTCATTGCAGCAGCAAATGCCTCATAGGCAAGTGCCTGCTTGTTATTTAAAAAAAAAAAAAACTTTAGTTGTGTTTTGTGAGATTCACACACAAACTTTTAAAGGGTCGACTTTGCGTTATAGCCTGTAACACATAAATCTTCTCTCTCATATTGCAAAAGGGATTATCCAAGTAAGTCTGGTGAAGGATTGCCATTATGGCATACACAGCACCTACAAGGCTCCTATCCAGAATGAGTACACTGGTGCCTATCCAAGTTGCACTTTTGAGTAAAGGCTTTCTGACACATATCACAAATGTAAGGCTTCTCTCCAGTGTGCATACGTAGGTGGTACTTCAACTTACATCTTTTAACAAATACTTTTTGACAGAAATCACAAATATAATGCTTCTCTCCCGTATGAATACGGAGGTGATAATTCAAGTGACTCTTCTTGGGAAAGGTTTTCTCACACACATTGCAAACGTAAGGCTTCTCTCCCGTATGAACATGAGTGTGCTCATTCAATGTAGACTGCTGAGTGAATGTTTTTTGGCACACTTTGCATGTATAAGGCCTCTCTTCTATGGGAAGGCAAAGGGGAAGGTTTAGATTTACTTGATGCATAAATGCATTTGGATTTTCTGTGCAAACATGAAGCATCTCTCCCATCTCAGTATTTAGGTGTTTATTCAAGTTACTTTGGAAACTGAATGCAATGTTATTTCAAAATTATCTCAAATATTATTTTTTTAAAACAAACTCAATTGTTCAGTATTCCCATGACTTTTTTAGCAAAACAAAACTGATGATGCATAGCAAATGTCTTGAAAATGTTTCTATCTGCAATAAAAAAAAAGAGCAAAAAATTAGCATTTAAAAATGAAACAAAATATTTTAACATATTTTTTTTAATTTTATAATTATTTGCTTAATATTGGCCAATACTGTGCTAATAGGATATGTGATATAGCTAAAGGACAAGCCATTTTGCATGATCAACAAAGCAAACTCAAATAACTTTAACAAACAAATTAAAACTGCACGTACACTACACTAAGAAGAACAAATAAAAACCATCAAACTCACTACAAAATAACTCAAAAAATCTTCAACTATTCATCCATTTTTATCTAAAATACCTTTGGCAAATTCAGCAAGTCACAAAGCAGTTAATTTAAAACAAGCAGTGTACCATTTTTAACTTAAAAAAAAAAATCAATGGAGTAAGCAACCTAGCTATACAGCTAAAGTAAACTGGGCAAACAGTGGCCCATTTTTAACTTAAAAACCTTAAGTGAACTTAGCAACTTAGCTATACAGCTAAAATCAGCATGATTACAAGAGCACATAAATAACACTAAAAAACTCCAATATCAATTTAAAATAATTTTAAAACTTCAAAAAGATTCATTAAATAAAAGCACTTATACTTCATTTATCCCACTCAATTGGCTTACTTCATGCTGTTACCTCACCCCACCCTCTCCCCTTAGCTGGCACCAGGGCTGAATTTGCATATTAGCTCACTGGAACTCAGCTCCCATACTTTTTTTTTAGAGTTATTTTTTTACATATTAGGTAAAACTCAGCGAGCTCATGAATATTGCACTTTAGAGCACATCAGTAAATTATCTTGAAATCCCCTTCCCCTTTTCACACGAAAAACAATTTTCGAGGACTGGCTAATCAGGCCTTGAACTGATCTACGAGTCTTGAGACCAACATATTTTGGGTCTTCTACTATGTACCGTTTAGATTTACTCGTGCTAATTTCAGACTATTTCATTTCATTTCACTCTTCTGTGAATATGTACAATACTATTACATTGGAAAATCTTTGAATTATCATTATTTTAATTTTCTACTGCCCACTACGAGAAATTCCCAAGAAAAAAATTCTTTTGGGTTGAGATGGTGTTCTTTTAAGTCAAATAATGTAAACACAATAAAATTGTGAAAAAAGAAATTTTTTGTACGTTTTTTTCAATGGTAGCACTATGACTTTAAAACTCTTCTAAACATTGTAAATGAAACTTTTCAAAAAACTATTTTGTATCTATTAAAAAAGCATGTATTTTCTTACGTATAAAAGGAAATTATTCATTTTTCTTAATATTAAGTCTTATTAAAATAGTAGGAAAACTTGATGATAGAAGATGTTGCAAATAGAGCAGAGTGGCATCTGTGGATGCAAATGACTACCATTATTAATTAAAGGCACAATCAATAGTTTTATAACTTCAAAATTACATTTTGAAATATTTTTCCTATTAAAAAAAAAAAAAAATCTGGAGTGGCTCCACTCGACTTTCCGAACACTTACGATTAAGATCATTACCAAGCATTTAAATAAATTTTAATCGATGAATAATTCAAACATATATCCAAATTGAATCTCAATCGAATACGCCGTTTAAACAATAGCGCACTTTCAAGAATTTCTCCCATATGCCATAATGTAAACGAAATCTTTGTTGTATCCCTGTAGAAGAACTATAAGTCCTATACACGCCAAAATCAATACTGGTCTTGCAACGGTGGTTTATAACATACGTACCCAATTTGAGCTCAATGGAATGCCCCGTTTCAGCTATCATGTTTACTCACATACACATACATACATACATACATCTCGTAAAAATAGCATAAATGAATTCAGAAGACCTCAAAATGTGTCAATACACCAAAATCTCGAAGTCGAATTTTTTCATGATTACAATACTTTCCTTACATGGTACATCTTCAGAAAGTAAAAATAGTGTTTAAAGGATGGTAGTATATTTGCTACCACGGGTATTAGAGTGTTAAAAGACTGGGACACCAAACTGCACCATTTTAGTGTGGAAATGATGGGCGAGAATGGTCTCGATATGAAAATCTATTGTGCAGAAAGAGTAACAAACAATGAAGTGTGTGTAAACTTCACTAGATTTTATTTATTTTAATTAATGCTTTCAAAAACTTGAAAATGTGTTGAAATAGAAATTTATTTAGATGAATACATAGCTTCAGTCAACTAATAGGTTGAGAAAATAAAATTAACTAAAATGTTGTGTACTTTAAAGTGGTACATCTAATGGCACAAGATACAACATATAGTGATCCTAGGTAATATTAGGCTGTACCTTGGACCAATTTTTTTAATTCATCACTGTGCTTTTTCATAAAAGAATTCATATTAAGAGTTAAAAATATGACGTATTTACTTTAAGATTACTGAGTAACTATAAAAAATTACATTTGTACAAAAAGAAAAATAAAAGTCAAAACTGTTCCAAGGTAGAATGACCATCCCTATGTACAAGATTTCATAATTATTAATAACAATAAATCAGTATTACATAAAAAATGCATAACTTACCAGTTAACTTATTAAATGTCTAAAAATGTGCTGGAGGACTAAATTTCCGAAAAAAGCTTATTTTACCTAAACAAAATGTATAATATAAAATTTTAGTGTAAACCAATATTAACTTTTTTTGGAGGAACTAAGTTAATAAAAAAGATCATTTTACACTCTCTGAAAAAAGTATTTGAGTTTAAGTGAAATTTCCTATTTTAAGTTGAAGAATATTTAATTAGTTTTTAAGAAACACACAAGTTGACAGAAATATAAAAAATTGTAATTATACATAACCGTATTCAAATTTTATGATAAATAATTTGTTACATACAAAGTTTGGCTTTTATTCAAATACTTTTTTGAGAGGTGATATAAAGTGTATCATAAAGCATATTGTTAGCCTTTAGCAATCTCTTTTGGGAGGTAAAGCCCCCTAGCCCCTCCCCAGGATCTACCACCTGTATTTTATCAGCACTAGGTTATCAATTTAGAGTAATATTTCCATTATCTCACAACCTTTATTACAGTATAGAACCTATTATCTAGAATGGTTGGGACTGGGTGTATTCTGGATAACTGAATTTTCTAGATAACTGTTTGGGGATTAACATGATATCTACTGATTTGATTGGTAGCGTATATGTTACTCTTTATTTTTGATTAGAATTAAACATTAATTGTTAATATACGAAAAAAACTCTTAATATGATCAAGATAAATAATAATCATATTTAGAGAGGAAGTAGTAAATGTCTGATAACTTCTTGAAAACTTAGTCACACACTAAAAAAAATAAAAAGTACCTTACCAGATTGCTTACTTTATAAATTCTAGCTGTAGTACTCAAAATAAAATAATATATATATATATATATATATATATATATAAACTCATTTTTTCCTTTTCTTTTGGTAAAAATAAGAATTTAATCGATTGAAAAATGATTCTGGATAACTGGTTTTCCAGATAACTGGTTTCCGGATAAGAGGTTCCATACTGTAATATCTTTAGAGAAACGTTATTGATGTTTCATTAAATTGATATAAAAAATTTAATTATTACTCCCTAGGCATTTGCAAAAACTGGGAAATGTAATAAGAATGTTTGCAGTGGAAAATGTTAGGCAATTCACTCACAAAGAGACTGTACGTGCTTTTAAAAAGCATATCAGTATTGTATTGTTCTTGATCCCAATGATGAAAGTATATTTTTGGAAAACATACAAGATCTCTTTCAGAATAAATTAACAAAATATTTTCAGGTCCCAATCTAATTAGAATGCACTGGAAATACCTTTTGAAATTACAAACATTTTAAATTGTTTACTGTGACAAAGCAGTGACATATGGTGTTTTATTTATTTATTTTAATTTTCACAAGATTTTACCAAGAATAACAGAGAAATCTGTTCTTGTATTGTTCTTGATTCCAATGATGAAAGTATATTTTTGGAAAACATACTAGATCTCTTTCAGAATAAATTTACAAAATCTTTTCAGGTCCCAATCTAATTAGAATATACTGGAAATACCTCTTGAAATACAAACATTTTAAATTGTTTACTGAGATAATTAAAGCAGTTACATATGGTGTTTTATTTATATTTTTTTAATTTTCACAAGATTTTACCAAGAATAACAGAGAAGTCTGGATGGTCTTATTGAGCTCCACGTTAAATTCAATGGAAAATGGCTAAAGAGAAAGACAGGCTGCGATGCTGACATATTGGTCACACTCTTTTGCCAACTAAGAGTCATGTGACCTAGGGGGTGTGGACATCTTACTGTCGTTATTTCAGATTAAGATGGCCACACCCCCTAGGTCACGACTCTTAGGGGTCTAATCTGGCACAGTCGGTTAATCGAACGTTCGGTTGTGTGACGTCACATGGAACTTATCCGAGGAGCATCAACCAATCGAATTTCTCTGCAGGGTTCCGGTGACGTCAATTTGACATCATGCAACCAAACCTTCGGTTAACCAACTGTTCGAGATTCAGGCCCTTAGTTGGCAAGAGTGTGACCAAAATGCCAGCTCTATGACATGTCTTTCTCATCAGCCAATGAAAACATCCAAATCTCCCCTTTACTCTTAATTTACTGTGGAATATATCAAAGTAGCAATACACATAAATTTTAAAAAAAAAAAAGATTTTATTTAAATTAAGCTGACAAACTAGTTTACAAACAACATTTATCATTCGATACAGATACAAAATTCTATTGGATGAATGGCCTATGACAAACCTCCTCAAGTCTTCCAAAAAGAGAATGTTTTCAACACATATTACATACAAGAGACTTCATACTAAAATGTAATAAACTATTATAATTATACTGGTAATGATAATTACAAAGTGTCCACCACTATCAAGAGACAAAATTAGTGCATTTGTAGCTTTACAAACACAAAAAAAAGTTATCAAAGTAGAATACTTTAGTTTAGCAGGCAAATAGTACCATGTTTTCCAAAGTTCAAAAGCATATTACAGACATAGTAGGATTTTTAAAAAATGCACAAAATGAAATACAGTAGAAACCCAAATCTAAGATACCTTTTCTGATAAAATTTTAGTTATAAAATGGGCAGTGCATCTTGGAATCGCATACAAAACCGCTCTGGTGATGTGGTTGACTTGTCTAAAGTGTGTATCACCCTTCATTTTTGGAATATTTTCCAACGTGGACACAGGAGGCACATAAACATCAAGTACTGATGGCGAAATTCGAGGTCCCCCTCCCCTTGAAAAAAAGTAATATCATGCCACTTATGAAACACAACATTCCAGTCTCCTCCTAGTAGAATGGATTATTGCTGTCTGGTCTTTTATCACAAGTGAAACTATTCGAAAGTCATTTTTGAAATGTGGGATCTCAAATAGTTTAGATGGCACAGAGGACGATGCACTTTTTGAGCTTGATAGTGATAACAAAAGTTCAAGTGATGAAAGCGATAGTGAAAGTTTGTGTTCAGACAGCAAAAGTGCTTAAGCAGGATGTCCTCTGTTCACACTTTAATCCTTTGAAGCTCAACCATTTCCTAATGTCAAAAAAGTGCAGCCATTGCCACCGCACAATTTAACTACCAGCAAGATGATGGTTGCACACCCAGATGTGTCAAAAATGTTCTTTAGCTCTGTGGTACGCAATGGGCGATTCGATCGACCATCATCTTGCTGGTAGTTGTATGGCAATGGCTGCACTTTTTTGACATTGGGCAGTCTATCTAGATGTCCTCCCTAAGAATTTAATTGAGTCAATTAAGGTAAACTTCAGTGCTAGGGACAAGACATTTTCAAAAAAAATATATTTTTTTAGAAAAGTTTTCAAAATTTAGGTCCAATACAGCAACTGAAGACCTTAACCAATTCAGTTGAAATTTGGCCCAAAAAAATAGCACTAAGGGTAGCGAATTTTTAAAAAAGGGTTTTTTCCAAGATACACCCTACTACATAAGCTATGCCTAAATGATAAGTTTTCACTAAATAATTATCTGAGTTGCTGTTATCCAGCATCTTGAATATAATTGCTATACGGCTAAAACCAGGTGTGGATATAATGTTAGGGCTGTGAAATAGTAACAGACTATTTATTATTACTCTTATTTTTCATAAAATTAGTTTCTATGTCTTATTTCAAATTAAAACCCAAATTTGCAAATTTTTAAACTTATAGGATAATTTGCCCCCCCCCCTTTTTGTTGGGGGCCAGGGTGCTTGCCCCAATTGCCCTGCTGGAAATCAGTCCTTAAAAAGGATAACCAAAATGACAGAAAGGTTTCTTACATCTCTAAAAAAGGCAAAAATAAAATCATTAATACCCAAAATAGATTATGTTCTTTTTTTAATAATAAAAATTCCTTCCTCAGCTTCGTGGAAATTTTGAAAGAATAATTTTCTAAATAAGCCTCTAGAAAACTAGCAAGGACTAGTTTTGTAATATTCTGTGATGATCACCCATAAGCATTTTAAGTGTTGCCTTTACTACACAAGTCTCTGCTTCATGGCCGGCCCAAGGGCCGTGTGGGGCCCCAGGCGAAGCACAAGAGCGGGGACTCTTTTCTATCATGTCTAATGTAAGTTACTATTATAGCACTGCTAATAAATATTAGCTTTATTTCTCAGCTTTTTTCAGTATATATCGCAACCATCTATCAAGTTTGGTTTAATGTGACAACAACAAAAAATGCCCAAGAGTGGGGCCTTAGGCGATCGCCTACATTCACACACCCCTTGGGCCGGCCCTGTCTGCTCCCGTGTGATTGCAGAGGAAATTATCCGAGTAAGTCTAGTGAAGGAAGTCCTTTATGACACACACACAGCTCCTATTCAGAACGAGTCGTGCAGAGTTGCCTAACCAAGTTGCACTTCCTAAGCAAAGGCTTTCCGACACAGATGAGAAAAGTACAGCTTCTCTCTCCTGTGTGCATACAAAGGTTCAAACACAGCAAAAATAAAGCCTCCTATCCAGAATTAGGGATGCACCAAATACTATATTTTGCCGAATAACAAATACCGAATATTCGGTTGAATTTCTTACCGAATATTTGGCCGAATACTGAATACTTGTTTAAAATTTATTAAACTGTTATTAAACTTTGTACATCAATTAATTTTTTTAGTTTCTTTTTAAACAGTATTTAATATTTCATATGGTGTTAAACTTCAGAAATTAAAGTATTGCAAAATTTATTACCAAAATATTTCTTTTATACATTATTAATCACCTTTGCAAATATTTGTGAAATTCTTTTAAACCTGCATATTTCATTAAAAATTAACAGTTGACTTTAAACATTCACGAACATTTAATAATGAGATTCTTTTTTTCTGGCAACTGTTTCATATTTAAATGAGTTAGTAATAGTAAGGTTAATGTAATGTGTCATAAAATTTAAGAAAATTGCAAGGCAACAATATTTAAATTCAACATCTGAGTGTTTTCTCTTATATTAAAATTACTTTGAATGTGATATTAGTAAGTAACGATTTGAATTAATTTTGTACTATGGTACTACAGAGTTGCCAACCTGGCAAAGTGAAAAATCAGGAGATTTTATTCTAAAAATCAGGAAACTTGTTTTCGATTAAAAAACTAAATTTTAAAAGATCAGGGTTATATCAGCTTAAACTAAATTTTGGAGGGCAAAACAGCACCAAAGAGAAAAAAACATCTTTGGTGCTGTTTGTTGCCAGATATAGATATTTTTGGAACACACAAAAAAAAATCAATTTTGGGTCATGTCTTCTATTAGGTAGTCATTAGCTTGTAAAAAATTTAGCAACATGAAAAATGTTAAGTTGGAAAGTTAAAAATTGTGGTCAATGAAAGTTAAAAATGTGGTCTTGACTCTTGGAGGTCAAGTCATCCTTGGACCTCCAAGTCATTGGAGGATTAAACAAAACAATATCAAACGAAAAACAATCATTTTTAAGAGTGATGGAAAAAGATAGAAATTTCAATGCTTTAGAACATGAAGCTGCACCTCTTTCACTATTATACATTTGTCAGCAAAGTCCAAACTTTATGATGTCACACATGCATGCGTGGGTTCCTCAAAAAATTGCATTATTCATGTGATAAATGATAAAAATCAGGAGAAAATGAGCAAATAATCAAAAATCAGGAGAAATGTATCGTAAATCAGGTTGGCAGGAGATCAATGAAAAATCAGGAGAGTTGGCAACTCTGGTACTATATTATAACTTTCAATCATGGTATAAAAAAAAGTATTTGTTTACTAATTGTTGAATATTAAAATTTGTTTACTATTCGGTTGCCGAATATTAAAGTATTCGGCCGAACCGAATATTCGGTTTGTCTGCCAAATAGGCAGTATACCGAATACCAATTGAATATTCGGTGCATCCCTATCCAGAATGAATGGTGCGGTGGTGCCTATCCAAGTTACACTTCTGAGCGTAGGCTTTTTGACACACATGACAAGTGTAAGGCTTCTCTCCCGTATGCATACGAAGGTGGTACTTCAACCTAAATCTTTCAGTAAATGCTTTTTGGCAGAACTCACAAACATAATGCTTCTCTCCTGTATGGACACGAAGGTGATTATCCAAGAGACTCTCCTTGGAAAATGATTCCTGGCACACACTGCAAGAGTAAGGCTTCTCTCCCGTATAAACATGAGTGTGCTCATTCAATGCGCGCTGCTGAGTGAATGTTTTCCGGCACACTGTGCAAGTGTAAGGCTTCTCTTCCGCAGGAAGGCAGAGGTGAACATTTAGATTTTCTTCGTGCGTAAATGCTTTCGAACTTTCTTTGCAGATATAAGGCTTCTCTCCCGTATGAGTAAGCAGGTGTTTATTCAAGTTGCTCTGCAAACTGAACGTCTCACCACACGTGTCACATCTATAAGGCTTTTTCCTATTGTGAGTATGGATACCCATCTTTAAATAGGTCTTGGAAGAAATTGTTTTTTTGACTGTATAGCACGCATGAGCTTCCTTTGGTGTGTCAGCACAGGCTTTTTTAAACTCTTGCTCTTGAGAAGATATTTTCTCGTTGACTCCACTTAAACTGGTTTCTTCTTCCATCTGCACTTAGAGGTGATTAACGGGGTTGACGAGATAATTCAATTATAGCTTTTGTAAAGAGCAAAAGAAATTCTGTTTTTAAATAAAATTATAAAAATTGAGTACAAAACTTTTTTTTCAGCTACTGCAAGAAATGCATTTCTGTTTGCTATGATTTCCATGCCACATTTTCATTGTGAATAAAAATATATGTCGTCAACTCACTAAATTATACATAATTGCTTCTTTTTAGTGAATTTAATCAAAATAGATATTCTAGGCATATAAACTTGATAATATTTGAATATTCAGTTTCCACATTTTAGCATCAAAATGGGTTATTACATATTATTGTCCACCAGACATCCAATGTTACTTCAAATCTCAAACATTAACTTTTTCTTAAAACATCCACTCAGTTGCTTAGCACTTCCATGATCTTTTAAAGCAGAACAAAATTGATGATGCATAGCAACTGTATAAAAAAAATTCTATCTGTAATAAAAAAAAAGAGCAAAAAATTAGCACTTAGAAATTATCTGATCATTTAGCTCATGTAAAAAAAAAGTCCTTATGGTTTATTTAACATGCTAAAAACTCCCTTTATATATATGTATCATAAAAGTTTATTAAAAATTGCTTTTGGCAACAGCAATAGAAATAATTCCTCAATAAATAGTTTTTTTTTTCATTGATATCTATTTATCTATTCAAAAAAGGCAAGTTCATTTTCTTTCCCAATTTTACCTGATTATTATAATATTTTTAATAATCTGTATTGCAGGATTTCTATAATCTGGAATTGGTAAGTCCCATTGTTTCCAGAGTGGAGAAGTTTAGTCAGACACGCATCTAGAAAAAAATTTTGGAGGGGGTACAAAAGGTAAAATTGGAAGAATATTTCACAAAAAGACTTCAGCATGATCATTTTAGTAATAAAAATCATTTTTTTTTGTTGTTGTTGTTGTGGGGAGGGGGGGGGGGGAATCCAGATCTCTTCAATTTACTACAATTTTAATTTGCTAAAATTATTTTAGTTTGCATTGTTGATCGTGTAAAATGGTTAACGACAGTCGCTAGGGCTTTGCAACTGCCGCTGTGTTTACATAGGTCACACACTGTCATAGTTGATTTTACCAACAAATATTAACAAGAATGTAACAACCTCAAGAATCAGTTTTTATACATTTGTTTCTCACAGACATCAAAAGGTACATCAAACTGACAAAATACTGTCTCCTTTCATTTTAAAACTTTGGTCAACCTGAGTTATCACTACCATGGTAGCACAACAGCAGGGTCGCTTTTTCACATAGGCACATGCCTAGGGCACAAAAGAAAAAATATTAAAATAACAGCAACTGTATGTGTTCGTGTGTTTGATGTTGCTATGCACTCAAAATGATATTACAATGGAAATTATTACAATAATGTTATTAATAATTTTGTAATGATCAAAGTTCGAAGAAATCCTTTGTTGTACAAGTACAATGACAGTGATTCAAAAAAGATTAAGGATGTCTAAAAGTAAAAGATAGCACAGTGTTCATCCTAGGCGTTTTTCGAAGGGCGCTGCGCCCTGCCCGCCCTACTTGCCCTTTCAAAAAAAATCGCCGCCCTTTTGCCACCTAAAAACAGCGCCCTGCCTGCCGCTCTTCTAGCCCCGATTTCATTTATGGTGCCACCCTCTCCCCTCTGTGTACATTTATTGCGTTACGGCATCTCTTTCCTCTTTGTTGACATTAGTTAGCACCTTCACAGATTCTAGTGTTGAGTCTAGATTGATTTGGCAGGGCGCAGCTCCCGGCAGCCCTTTTATCGTATTTTTAGTGCCCAGCTGCCCAATTTCTCTTCTTTCTGCCCCCCTCCTTTTAAATTTTTATTATTCTTAGTCAACAATCACTACTTTTTTTCCCCTACATACCATTTGCGGCCCATCATGAAAATACGTTAAATAAAACGGCCCCTTCACAGAAATACGATTGAGTACAATAACCCTATCACAAAAATAGGTTCGTAAATCGGCCCTTTCACAGAAACAGTCTATGAAAGCGGATCTTTCCCACAAGTGTAATTTATTAAAATTACTTTTTCAAATATTCTATTCTTTCAGATCGAAGTACTGTTAATGCCTTTTTCATTCTCTGTTTTCATTTGCGCGAGCAAGTAACCCGAAAAGGCCCCTAGTGTGTTTTGTTTTTGCTGACTCAAGTGAGAAGCCCGATCGCAGGGCAGAACTACGTCTACGTGAGCATTTCAGTTGGGAGTTGAGAAATTCAAAATTTTATAAAGTTATCTAAATATTTCTGATTCCATCTGTCAATCCTCAAATATCGGTAGTTGCGTTTGATAAATATGTAGTTGCGAGTTATCAAACAATCATTATTCCGGTGTTCGTCGCCAGCTGTTGCTCTTCTCGATGTTTTTAATAGTTTTGCACACTAACAAGTTTATTTTTTATTTCCTCCCCTAAACGATTTTCTCTTTTTAATCGGCTTTCTCAGTACATATTATTCTTAATGTATAACAGTTATTTACTAATCATATATAATTACAGATGATACAGAAAGTATGCCTTAGCAAAACGACGTTTTGCGATTCGAAAATTCTGCGGGATTTGTTTGCCTAGACAAGGGATATATCCTGGGGGAAGGGGGCTTGGTTGGATGACTTTTTAAGGAGTTGTAACTTGTATTGACTTTACATCTGGATGAAACCGACCGAAACTCCAGACCGACAGTCGCGCGGCCGGGGCCCGAACGTGGGAACTTCAACACTTCAGCCGTCAATCATGTTCAGTGGCTTTATCCACTCAAATAGCTCTGAAAATCGAGCGATTTGCGAATACAGCAATTGAAACACATTATGATTTTACCAAATTAAGAGCATAGTAATGATCTTTTGCTATTGCAGTGTAGCGCCAGGGTTATTGGTTCCCAGTGCGGTCCTTCAGTTTGCCACCCCCTTCTTTTTTAAGTTTCAGCATTCTGCCCCCCCATTTCGGCCTTTTAGTTTTCTACCATATTATTTTTAGGTGTCCTGCCAACCACCATCTTTGTTTTTACCTTGCCGCCCGGGCGGACCCCCCCCCCTTTATTACGCAACAGTTTTAATTGTACTAAAGTGGAGTAACTGCAGAATTTAGTAAATCAAACTATTGACAGGATTTGGTATTCTAACTATTCATATTATGTATCTTCCGATTTTTAAAAAAGTTTTCAGCATTTTAATGAATGAAGCAAAAAAAAAAATAATAATAAAAATAAAAGCAATAGAAAGCTAGTTCTGGGAAAGAATGTCTTAAGAAAACAAATTGTGTCTTAAGTTATTCATAAAACTAACTGTCATCAATTTAAGCTTATTTTCAGTTTTTAAAAACTAAAAAACAAAAAAATTCGAAATGATTCTGGAAGTTTTTTTAATATGTAATTTGTTTGAGTACTTTTGACAACAGGATGTTAATTATTTTTATTATTTTAAGCTGATTAAAAACATTTGATAGTTAAAATATTTAATACTTTTTTTATTTTAAAACTATTAAAGCAAGGTTGAAGAACGAAAATTTAGTGTTTTTAAAGAGAACTTTTTAAGTATGCTACAAAAAATTAAAAATAAAGCTATGAAAAATAAATTATTTAAAATATAAACTTTATTTCACACATTTGGACAATTCTGTGAGTTAAAAAAGGTATTTATTTTATACCTGCTAAAAAACTTACATGTAGTAATTATTTTTATTTATTTTAAAGAATAGTGCTTTTTAAAAAACTTATATTCACTTTTCATGAATGAGCAAACATTAAATTAGAAGTGAAAGAGAAGAACAAATATATTTCAGTAATTTGGTTTCATATGGCGTACATTCCAACCATTGGATGCAATACAAAATTTGCATGGATGTCATTTATTCTAGCAATCTTCTGTGTTCAGAATTCAATTTTCCCAATTTCTATAGTTATCAATTTATGGATGAGTTAAATTGTTTGATCCAATTTTAAATGTCTAATAGTAATAAGAGTAACTTTGAAAATCTTTACTTGGTACTCATTCAATAATTATTGTGAACAAAAGAATTTAAAGTCTGATTTATATTATTAAATTTTATTATTTTTATTATATGTTGAACACATCTATCCTAATCCACTTACACTGACAGTCCTTTTCTGTTTAAAAGTTTGTACCAATATAGGTAAAACATCCTATATGAATGTGATCCAGTAATTGCGGTCCAGTAGTGATAGTGTGATAAAATTGAAGAACATAAATTAGCAGCCCCTCTGCCTACCCCTACTGCCTAACAAATCATGTTTGGCTAAAAATTTCTGAAACCTTCTTCAATAAATGTACTATTCTTATAAATAATAAACATGTAAGTTATGTAATTTCGAGGAAAAAAAAAAATTAAGCAGAAAATTCAAAATTACTTTTATTAAAACTTCTTTTTTTTTTAAATCAAAAACTTCTGGTTATCTACAGATTTAATTCACATATTTATGTTATGCTTAGAGCAAAATATTATCAACAAATCCTTTTTCCTATTTCGCTTACACTTACTTCTACAGGATATTTTCTCCAAAAGATCAGGGGAAAAAACTTAGACAAATTGGAAAAAATATAACTATGCATTGTAGTCAGAACACATATTACAACTCTACATGTTAAAGTTTCGGGGATCAGATAGTTTCAAACCAGTGTCTATATATGTTAGCTACCTGTACATTCTCGTGGAACTCCAAAGTGCCTTTTTTAAGAACAGGGTGCCCTTTTTGAAATTTCCCCCCTGTCGACCCTTTTTTTCTAGAGTCAACACTATTCTAATCACCTCCTCTTGTAAGTTAACCATTTTTTTATGCCTATAAAAAATTTTAAGTGCCAATTATTTTATATGTAGACTCCTCACCCCCCCCCCCTCAAAAAAAACTTTAGATACGATAAATGCAGATTTAATATGAAAAAGCACTGTATTGTTGGCTGACCTTTTTTCTAAATGTAAATGGCAATATTTGCTTAGTATATACAGGCACGTATCCAGAAAACAGTTTGGAGGGGGGGGGGGGTTCAAACGGTAAAAAAGGTTGAATTTTTCACAAAAAAACTCATTTTCACTTTAATAACAAAAATGAAAATTTCGGGGGGGGGGGGGGGGGTCCTGGACCCCCTAAATACGTTCTTGAGTACATATATATATATATATATTGATATAGTGCCTCTTTATATTCTGACGTGCCCTTGAAAGCTTAAATTGCCCTTTTTTTAAGGACTAGCACCCTGCCCCTTTTTCATCCTAGGATGATCTCTGGATAGCAAATTGGTAAGCTATGTAAAAGGTGATAATTAACAAGTTGAAAACAGTTCAAATACAATAATGTATGTACTATATACCGTAAATACAAACAATTTCATTAATGTACAGTACAAATGTGCGAAAAAGGGCGAGTGGGTGGTCCGTAATGCCGTAAGGTAAGAAATGAAGAAGAATGGCCAAACTATGTCGCTATGCTTTCTTCTTATAGCTGCCGGTCACCAGTTAGGGACACGGTGGATAATGGAAAGACTCTCCAAAGAGAAAAAATACAGAACGAGAAAAGGGTAAGAGAGTTACGGTAAAATTCCTCCCAAACCAAAACTGGCAAGGTAAGAACTGAAGGAGGGGGTGCTCTGGAAATAGAGAGGGGGGTAACAATCTGAGGGGGGGACAATCTAGGGCTCCGTGGAGGTTAAAAACGGCCCTGCACAGCAGACAAAATTAAAAATGGCCGTGCACAGCAGACAAAATTAAAAACGGCCGTGCACAGCAGACAAAATTAAAAACGGTCGTGCACAGCAGACAAAATAAATAAAAAAGCAGTCTTCTGCTTATATTTTTATAGAAGTAGTATTAAATGGCATGAATTGTTTCATTTCACTGATACTTATAATTTAAAAATTGACAAATTTAAATATTAATTAATTATTAATATAAATCAAGAATAACATAGGAGACACAGAAAAAGCACACCTACCTTAAAAAATCGCACACACTGATGTTCTAATATGCTATTCAAAATCTAACTGTTGGCAAAATGGCTATCTGGGCTGAATGACAATATTGTACAAGTGTACAAATGCAACTTTACATTACGTACTGTTGCAAACTTTTAGTTTAAAAATTCTTGATATAATATTAACAAACAACATGGGGGTAACACAGGGGACAATAATTATGGACACTTGCTTTTTGCCGCATAAAATAAAAATAGAGAAGGATCCCACAGTTTAAATAACTAGATGTAATCCCAATAATATAAGAATCAAGTTCATATCATATAACTAAAAAAAACATAATTTAAAAACCAAAATATATTATAGGGACATGGCTTTTTATGGGAGCATTCAATAAACCTATTTAAAAAGCAAAAAATACAAGATGTCTGAAATTTAATAATTATGTCGGAATAATAAGATATATGGAGTATTTTTTTTTTATGTTTAAATTTTAGTTTCGAATAAATTTGTGGAAAGAATAAAATTAGAAAAGTATTGGGGCATAAAAAGATGCATTAGTTTTGAAATGACCCTTATATAATGTTCTTTTTTTTAAAGTTGATCCTTGAAATATTTTTCCGATTTTTGCTGCATCCTCAAAAGTAAAATGAAAAGGGTTGCTAAACACTATTCTAGTCTATTAGTTTTCAATAACTGGCACTAAGCTGCATCATTTTGGGGGAAAACTGACAGGCAAGAATGGCCTTAATATGAAAATCTGTTGTGCAGGAAAAGTAACAAAGAAGTGTGTGTAAAATTTATTTTATTTTATTTAATTAATACTTTTAAAAATACTTGAAAGTGTGTTGAAAAAAAAATAGTGTACTTTAAAGTGGAACATATAGTGGTACAAGGCACAACACATAGTGATCCAAGGTAGGTACTATTATGCTGCACCTTGGATCAATTATATTACCCTTTTATTTTTTCAATTCAACACAGTGCTTTTTAAGGAAAATATCCATATTAAGAGGGGGAAAAGTGTGATGTATTAATCCTAAAATTTCTGAGTAACTAAAAAATTACATTTTATACAAAAGAATAAAAAAAGTCAAAAGTGTTCCAAGGTAGAATACCCATCCCTACCTACAACGTCATAATTATTAATAACAATAAATCAGTGTTACATAAAAAATGCATAGCTTAAATGTCTAAAAATTTGTTTTACAGCTTTAATAGATTCGGCAGTCAATTTAATGAAATATGGTGCGCAATAGCTCAAGATGTGAGCGAATATAACAGCTCTATTTCTTTAGAAAGTTCCTGGCGAATCTCGATAATTGCAATTTTGTGCTAAAAATCGAATTTCTCTCTTAGCTTAAAAACATACATAAAAAGTAACCTGGATAGTGAAGAAACTATTAACATCTTTGTTAATACTCCATAACAGACAGCCATTAAAATAGAGTCGTTCACTGTTGCTACCAGGGTTGCCAGATCAAAATTTGAAAAATAGCCAAATGGCTTCTGAAAATTAGCCAAACAGGCGATTGCAGCGCCATCTTTTGGATTTTCAATTAAATTTTGCAGAGTTTGAAATTGGGGACATGTTTCCTTAAGCCGGATTCATAGTGGCCGTACCGTACCTAAGGCTCCTATATATTATAGGGGCTCTAACCGCACCGCTAAGACGCCGCAATGACGTCACGTGGCGGAGCAACACGGCGCCCGCAGGGGGGGGGGGCAACATTCTCTCAAAATCTTTTAAAACATTTGTCTAAAAAATCAAACAGAAACTTCTATTTTCTGCTCTTGAATTCCATACATGTTCAGCCGTCAAAGAAAAACAAAATCGGTCATAGGGCAAATGAAAAAAAAAATGACTACCTCTAAATTTAATTATAATATTCAGCCTTCAGCTGAAATTAGTTTCCCCTCCGCTAAAGAGGTTTTTTGACAGAACCTTTTAATTTGTATTGGCAGCCATGTACAGGATGTATTTGCATGTAAATCAAACGGGGAGAAACCAACCGTTCTTCCAGTGGTGTCAAGTATTTTAAACAATCCGGTATTTCGGGGAATTCGAAGCCATTGCTTATAGCTAATTCTGGTATTGTCAATTTAATCAAACAATCGTAACATGTTTTGCAAAATTTGCCAATATCATCGATATCTTTCTAAAAGACTAGTTTTATAAAGTCCGTTGTCGCTCCTTTGGACAGTAAAGTTGTTTTGGAATGGGTTCTTATTGACTTTTTGAACCACAGTCGATCACAACAATAGCATTGGTGGATTGGACCATCAGCAACAGCTTCGAAAAATTTCTCAGCTAATTTACGAAATTCTAGTTCTTCACACCTTACATTTAGATCAGTATCTGTTCTTGGTCTTTTCGATGGTATATCTAGACAGAGTCGTAAACGTTTTCTGTCTTGTCTTCTGGATTTGGATTCCGCTTCTTGAGCACGAAAATCTGGATCTTCCCTTTTTCTTTGCATAAATAGACGGTTAGTTTCACGATGACTTTCTTCCGGATTAGACAACTGGCGAGGACGGCCAGCGCGGCCTTGAACAACAGTCCCGGGTATATTCTTCTGATATTTAACGATGTAATACTGAAAGTAGAGCGTGAAATACCAAGCCTACGAGCTATTTCACACTGATCCCGCAAAAATGAAAATTTTAGAAATGCCACGACAGAACACCACCACTTGCTCCGAGGAGGGACAAAAGTTTGAACGCGACTCTGGAAACAAATCCAAGTTCTGAAAAATGAAATCGGAACCTCGGGAACTTGACAGCCAGTCGCAGACGCTCTGACAAAATCTTACAGTTTCCCCTTTTGTTTCATCTGACGTTACTTTGAAATTTTTCAAGTATCCATTATTCCAATCATGTGTCGGATCTTGGTGTGTTTCAAATTTCCGTGAGATCTGTAAGATTTTATTTACTATCAATTATCATCCACGACTTTTTTCGTCTGCCCAAAACTATTACCCTCTTTAGCGGAGGGTAAAAAACAGGGTTGCTACCGGTCAGGGAGAACAGGGAAAACCTGGAAAAGTCAGGTATTTTCATTTTGGCAAAAAAAAAGTCGGGAAAAATCGTAAAATTTAGCCCGAAATCTGAAAATCACATAATGTGACCTGGAAAATTATCAGAAATCTGTGTTTATAAACAATATCAACGTTTAACCTTACTTTGGAGAAGCTGGAAATATTTGAGAAGGTATCCAAAGTTGACGTCCTAAACGTAAAAAATAGTCTGGATTTTTATTGCAAAAAAAGTCTGGAAAACCTAGAAAAGTCAGAATTTTTTTTCAGAAATTGAGTAGCAAACTTGAAATAGGTGCCTGATAATTTAATGAACAATCCCTCATACTTTACATTAAATACGAATGGACTGAGGAATTTTGTTTACGTTCGTAACATAGACAGGATTTTATTACAAGGTGGGGATCTGCAGCCCCTCCCTGTGGCGTAGCCATGGGGGATCAGGGGGAGTCAGCTCCCACCCCACCCGAAACTAGAGAGAATAGGGGTCGATGCAGACAAAAATTGGGTCCGTTTTGTAACCCCAGCAAATCGATGCAGTCGATTAAAACGCCCCTTCACAGAAATATAAAGGATTGAAGCAACCCTTTCACAAAACTATAATGGATTAAAACGCCGCTTCATTGGCATTTTACCCTACATTTTAATGTGTTTAATCAATTATTTTAACAAAAAGAACCCTGACTTTCATTAAAAATTGGTATGAAAATTCACAAAAATAAATGTTGAAATTCACAAAATTAAGTATTGAAATTCACAAAAATAAGCAATTTTCACAAAAATGGACCCTGGAAAAAATTCCTCGATTGACCCTTGGAAACAGACACGGATAAAGGCATTTTTTCAATTATTTTATTCTAATTTAGATGAGAAAATTTTGGACCCCCTCCCCCGAAAAGAAATCCTGGCTACACCACTGGCCCCTCCCCCAAAATTTGCCCCTCTCTTTTTTTATGAACTAAATTAACTTATTGTTCTTGAATACTCTTACTTAGTTTAAAATTTTAAACTCATCCTCCCACGAAATAAAATCCTGGCTAGGCTACTGGCTAAGTAATGCAATGCCGCTGGAACGATTGAGTATATAAACGCTTTGAGTTAGACTACTCCCCATTTGAAAGCAAAGAATTCGAACGCGCATGGTTCCCAGTCTACTCACGTTCATCACTTCCTTGCATCCCGCTACAGCATTATCACCAAAGCTATCCCCATCCTTTCCTAAGCTCTGATCCCAAGTCCCTCTCTCAGTCTCAGTGCTAGAATTGGTTGAGGTAACTGAATTTTCCTTCCTGCTAAGACTAAAAAAGTTAGACAATTTCTCAAAAAAAACTTACCGAGTCTAATGATAAAAAAAAAAGACCAAATTAGTTAATATTGGAAAAAAACACTCAAATACTGGTGTTAAACAATAAAGAAAATAAAAAACTTTGTAAAAAACACACATAAGATCAGTAGCGGATCCAGGGGAGGGGCTAGGGGGCTTCAGCCCCCCCCAAAAGAGATTGCTCAAGGGTAACATTCTGCTATATTATACACTTTAAATAGCTAAAATGATCATATTTTATTACTTAGCCCCTCCCAAAAGCCTAATACATTGGTTTAGACTAAAATTTTGATTTATGGTACATTTTAATTGGTTGAAATAAGCTTTTTAAAAAATTTAGCCCCTCCCAAAAAAAATTTCTGGATCCGCCACTGCATAAGATGTTAAAGGTAAGAGGATACGCACGTTTCAGCCAAAACAATTTTTGGCTGAAACGTGCGTATCCTCTTACTTTTAACATCTTATGTGTGTTTTTTACAAAGTTTTTTATTTACTTTAGTTAATATTGGCCAGTTTCTAGCAACCACAATAAAAATAGCCAAAATCAGATTGGCTATTTTCTTTATAAATTTTCTAGCCAAGTGTGATCAAAAATTGGCTAATATTAGCCAAATCTGGCAACCGTGGTCGGTACGAGCGGGCGTATGCCTTCGAGTAATGAATAGTAAGGAGGTGGAATGACATGAAAATAGTGAAGCCACAACTGTAACCGGTGTTTTCTTACCGGGTCTTCCTCTTTGGGACAGCTGACCCATTGCTATCAAAACATTTACAAGTGTCCATGTATTCCTACAGGCAAATAGCTTTTATTTAAGAATTAATTTAACATAAATTAAATCTTCCTTGCATACTATTTTTGTGCTTATGGTAAATATGGGATCTGCATACGACTGCACGAACAGACCTTCTAAAGATTCCTGGCATGTCCTAGTTTTATGCTCTTGTAAAATGGTTTAACAATGCTTTAAATGAGATATATAGGTTTGGAGGTTTCATTTATAGTCACCTAACTTACGGTATAAAGTGTATTTATTCTATTTGCCTTGATCTTATTTAAATTAGAATTATTGATTTAATTATGTATTGCAGTAAAGTATCAGTTATGTGTGCGATAGTAGTTTTGTGTTTGCAACTCACCCTGGACATGTGTTCGTTTCACTTTTCAAAATAAACTTCTTTTTTTTTTTTTAAGTTTCTCGCCTAATGTATAACATACAACTTTTCTATTTTCGTGCTACAAATGAAATTTCAGTACGAAATAACAATTGTAAAAATATTTTCTTTTTTTTTCTCTCTCTCTCTTCAAGCTTAAGTTTATTTTTGGGTATGCTTTTGTGTCTGTAAATTAAATTTTCAATGATATCCCTTATTATTTGTATACTTTAATTATTATATTAACCTTGTATGATAAAATTCATTCATCATTCTATCAATGATTCATCATGTTTAAGCCCCTCCTGCCCTCTCCGTGATAAGATAGAACTGTGAAAACCATTGAAATCGTCTTATTAAATCTAAGAAATTTCGCTTTGAGAATTATTGGAATTGATTTTATAGAAAAAAATCGTTTATATTTTTTCTTTTATCGGAAATCTTTAATAATCTTTAAAAACAATCTATCTCTCTTTAATATTTTAAAAAACGTTTTCAGCACATTTTCAACACTTAATGACGAAAGGTTTCCCGTCCTTTTGCTAGAACATCCTTTGGCGTTTACAAACAGTAAAGAAAGTTAAAACAGTAGATGTAAACGAGTTTGGAAATAAAACTTGGGAGCGAAAGAAAACTTTTTTAAGCCGGCAACTTCTCAAGCGGGAACCTCTTAAATGGGTTTTGCTTTAATTAGTTTCTGGCAGCAGTTTTATTCAGAACTATAAAAATAACTCGGTGCTGTTTGACATTAACATACGTTTCATGTCGGAGCTTAGGAAAACGTCTAAAATTGCGATAATAAATTTCGTTTCTTACAGAAAAGCTTGTCATTATTAATATTATGGTCCACACTTCAGCCAATACAAAATGTATTTTTAAAAAATACCACGCGTTAATAATTTCACATGTTAAAGCACGGTTTTAAAGTATTTATATTGTTAAATTAGTATACATTGTTTTCTGGTTAATTTATTTTGACATGTACTAATCTAGTAGAAGAAGAGGTCAGTCCGTTTTTCGACTCTCCAGCAGGATATAGGTGAGTCTCGTCCTAGACTGCGGAAACCAGACGGCCCGACAAACATAATTTAATATTAGGTCGTTTGCACCTAAGATGAACAGGCTACAAAATGCAGACGACACAGTAGTTGCAGAATTTATTTAAACATATTTTGCATTCTGTGTGTCTATTACATTGTGTGAGTCTTAGTGAGTGTACTCTTATTAAGGACAACGAGAAGGTTTGGACAACTCATTGACTTCCATGTTAAATCTGTTTTACATATTTTTGTCTTATTGACAACTTTCATTTTGACATTGGTTTATTTTATTTTTTCCGTACACAGAAGAAGTTTCCAAAGTTTCAGATGATACAATCCTAATTGTATCAAAAATTTAAAACATTTCATATTTCTATAAAATACCAAATCGTCCATTACAAGGCAGCTTTTCGCCAAATAAATTTTATCGTATCATTAGATACTGTATTATTTGATTCGTTTAAGACTAAGGTTTGATACTTCTTCATCTCTACATAAAAACAACATCAAAATCGGAGGTGTAGAACAAAAATATGTAAAGCAAATTTTAACATTGGAGTCAATGGGATTGTCCAGAACCAGACCTCCCAATCAACTTTAGGGTTCTTAGAGAAATCCCCTTTTGTACAGCGTGTACTGTACATCTTTGGTCTGTGACCAGCCTTACTTCATTGAGGAATAAAGAAGCTATGCCTAATAGATATTTTTTCGCTTTAAGGAACCGATGATGGATGCACGGCATTGTACGGGCCAGCAAACAATGGACGGATGTCTTTAAAACAATATAAATAACATGGCAAGACTTCATGTTTGTGTTATAAGTTTGAAGCAAGAAAAGATATGTGTGGTCGATCTTTATTTAAATTAAACTAAATATGAAATGCATTTAAAAGCAACATTTATTCTTGAATACAGGTACAAAGATGTCGGTTGAAATTCTTCGAACCGAATATCCAGACTTAGTTATAGGATGATCATCGAAACATTCTAAAAGAGCTAAACGAAATTTTTCTGTAAAATAACGCTGTGAATCGTAATCAGTCAGTTTATGTTGTGCGCATGACTACGTTATTAGCAGATTGCATCATGATTCGTGGCTATATGTTGCCATAGGGCGCTTATGTAATTATTCATTAAAAAGGGGTCGAGTATTCTTTGTGAGCCCGACGCAATTTAGCCCGTCAGCTCCTAGTCAATGATCGTCTTATATCCACGTCCGTACGAATATACACTCATGTCCATAAATTAAGGATAATTCAGAATCACACAGAAATTGATCTCTAAAATAAAAATTTCACCTGTGGAATGATCACACACATCTTGAAGAAGAATATGCAAATTACAGGAAACCACCAGATGGCGTGGATGGTACGTCACAATGACGAGAGTGTAAGAGAGGGGTATATAAGGAATGGTGGCAAAGAAGTAAAATTGTTCCCAAGCGCTGTGAAAGCCTTTCAGTGCAAAAACCGCATAGTTATGGCACAAAGGAGGCATTTGGATGATGTTTTACGTGGCAGAATTATCGGACGACTGGAATGTGGACGTACCCAGCTGGAAGTATCCGAGGAACTTGGAATCGCCCAGAGTGTCATCTCCAGGCTTTGGCAACGATTCCAAGATGATGGTAATCTGAGAAGACGTTACAGCACAGGTCGCCCCCGAGTTACAACGCCGAATGAGGACCGCTATTTGGCAGTTACTGCCAAAAGAAACAGACGGAGTACAGCTTCAGACCTGTCTCGTCAGCTCTCTTCAGCTACCGGTACGGCAGTTTCAAGGCAGACCGTGTACAGACGCTTAGGGTACATTGGTCTATATGCTCGTAGGCCTGTCAGATGTGTTCCACTTACCGCAACTCACTGTCGCCTGCGATTAACCTGGAGTAGAGAGCATGCATTGTGGACACCGCAACAGTGGTCTTGTGTGATGTTTTCCGACGAGTCCAGGTTTAGTTTGGAGTCTGATTCTCGCCGGACATTCATCTGAAGAGCGCCAGGTACCCGTTACCACCAAGAGAACACCATTGAACGACACCGTTACGGTGGTGCAGGATGGCTCGTTTGGGAAGAAATTATTCTTGGTTCCAGAACTGACCTGCATGTTCAGAGTGTAACGATGACAGGCCACATCTATCGGGATGTCATTCTGGAACAACATGTACGTTTGTTTCGGGGCGTCATGGGTGCTGAATTTGTGTTTATGGATGACAACGCCCGTCCTCACCGTGCAAACATTGTAGACGAATGCCTTCAATCGGAGGATATCACCCGTATGCATTGGCCAGCATACTCACCGGACTTGAATCCAATAGAGCATGTGTGGGATATGCTTGGCCGACGAATTGCAGCCCGTCAACCCCCTCCCACCTGTCTACCGGAACTTCGGAGTGCATTGCTTGATGAGTGGTGTAATATTCCCCAAGATCACATTGATCATTTGATACTCAGCATGCGTAGGCGTTGTCAGGCCTGTATTGCATCGTCCGGGAGACATACTCCGTATTAACCATCCTACTAACCATGTTATACTGTTTTTTGTAAATAGGTTCTTTTTTGAAATTTGGTCAAGGGCGTAAAACTTGAAATTTTTATTAATTATGTCAAACATATAGCATCTTTTTTGCTCTTTACTTTTTGTTTAATAAATAGAGTTTACAAATAAGTCAAATTTGTTTTGCTTCTTTCTCTTTCTTTGCCTGAACTTCATTATCCTTAATTTATGGACATGAGTGTATTTAGATGTATATAGCATAATGAAGATTCATTCTGGATGAGTGCGAATATGCTTCTTGAAATTTTCCCTATTAGTAAATGCTTTTTGGCACAAATCACAAACGTAGGGCCTCTCCCCTGTGTGAATGCGAAGATGCTTGTTCATGTTACTCAGCTGAGAGAATGCTTTTTGGCATACATCGCAAACGTAAGATTTCTCTCCCGTGTGAATGCGGCGGTGCACTTTCATTTGGTTTTGCGTACTAAATGCTTTCTGACACACATCGCAACTGTAAGGCTTCTCTCCCGTGTGAACGCGTACGTGAGCATTCAGGCTTCCTTTTGCAGTGAACGCTTTCTGGCACACATCACAAACGTAAGGCTTCTCTTCTGTGTGGATGCGGAGATGATCATTCCGTTGATCCAGTCGAGTAAATGCTTTCTGGCACACGTTACAAACATGAGTCTTTTTTCCCGAGTGAATGCCGAGGTGACGATTCAGTTGATTCTTCTTAGTGAACGCTTTCTGACACACATTACAAGCATACGGCTTCTCTCCCGTGTGATCGAAGAGGTGAACATTCAGCATGTCTCTGCGAGCGAATGCTTTCCGACACACGTTGCAAACATAAGGCTTCTCTCCGGTGTGATTGCGGACATGATGGTTCAAGCCGCTCTGAGAACTGAACACTTTTCCACATACACCACACACGTAAGACTTCTCCCCTGTATGAGTGTGGACGTGGGTCTTTAAATGAGCCTTGCTGGAAAATGTTTTTTGGCATATATCGCATACAAAACGACTCTTTACTGTGCCAACACAAGGAACTTTTGACTCTTCCTGTTGATGGGAGGATGTTATCTCGCTCATTTCTTTCTGACAGAATCGTTTTTCCTTTTAAAAGTAGAAATGATTAATAGATTTGCAGAATCATTTTAATTGTGTTTTCAGCTATAGCATGGAATATCTTTTGGGTTGCTATGATCCACATAAATGATTTTATTAAAATACGAATTAAGTATGTTAAAATGTTTCATGAAATTGTGTCTTTGCAATGAATTTATAATTTAGGCATCCGCAGTTGATAATTATGTACTCGTTAAAAAAACAGATTCTTTATTACAAAATCATATGATTAGAAAAATATATATTAAAAACTCTGGGAAGAAACACTTGGCATGATTAGTTAAGCAAAAATAACATCAATTAAGTAACATTAATTGATGTAAGATTTATTACATTTCTACCAGAAGCTCAATAAAGTATTTTCACGTGAGTCACTGAAATTTTTTTTAGATCAACTCGGATATTTAGGGATACAAAGCCACGTTTTCAGCCAATGACCATTCTCAAATGAAGTAATGTTTGACCAAAAAAAGTTGGTTGCTAATGTGTGACGTAGTGATAATGACGTAGGTGAAACAGCTCTATACTATCTAAAAATACTTCAGAATCTCAAACATCAAATTTCTGATTGACAGCTGAAAAGTTATAAATTTATTAAAGAGAGATCAAAACTTATGATGCAGAGAAAATACGGGTGAAAAACTTCCTATCTGCAATAAAAAAAGAACAGAAACTTTAATGAGAGAAATAAATAAGAGAAATTTAATAAGAGAATGCAATGCAATTTTGCTAACAAATTTCGGTTGAGGGGGGGGGGGGGGTAAAAGCTCTCACGATTGATGTTCCTACAATAAACAGTCGAATCCCGTTATATAACGAACGAAAATATTGGCCCAGTTGTTTTAGTATTATATTCCTTAACTGTTCGGGATAGAGCGAACCACCGGCTACTATAGCCAGTGGCGTAGCGAGAGGGGGGTTTTGGGTGTCAGAACCCTCCCCCTAAAATTTAGCAGAGTTCTATTATTGACATGAAGAATGCGATCCATAATGTAATTATCCGTTACATCAGTGCCTAACCCCCCCCCCTAAATTTTTTTTCTGGATAGCGAATAAACCTTTTGTCCTCTTCAAGTTCGTGACAACGAGATTCGACTGTAAATATATATACAGGGTGTCCCCAAAGCACTAATCTAAAATATTAATCATAGAAATACAGTAAATCACAAAGTTGCGTAAAAAGAGGCGTACAATTAAAATTTTCATGCCGCTGCCGTACAAAAAAGTCCCCATTAGTAAAATTTGCCCCATTCATTAATTAGTTGATGGACAAAATTTCAGCCTTTCATCATAAGGCTCAGAGATATGTTTAAACAAAGTTGGCGAGGGGCTATAAAATACCAAAACTATTATGTATTTATGCAATCAATAATTTGTGTACAGCTTCTGAAACGCAATCTATCAATGTGATGTTTTCGCTTCGAGAGCAATTGATATGGGAACTAACTAGTGTATTGGGGGAACATTTCTGTACCCCAGAACCACACGAACGTAAATCCATATATTACAATTTTCAGGTTAAAGCTTTGATTCTAAACGAAATACCTATGAATGGGTTAAGCATATACAAATTTAATACTGTCAATTTTTTTTTTTCTTTGCTGACTGATTCAACTATTAGCTCTGCAACCAGACCTAGAGTTCATGTCTTACAGATTTGGTGCCCTCCTGAAAAGTAGTCTAGTGGGACTTACGTTAGTCTGGTTCTGAGGTACAGATTTTTTTAATTGGAAATTTTTTGTACATGAACTGTTTTAAAATTTTTTTTTATATATTTAGATTTAATTTCCTGAAAATTTTACTCGATGCCATAAAATCAGTACCTTTTCTTATATAACTTATACTATATATATAATACATATATCCAGAGCTGATCCTAGCTAGGGGGCTTGAGGTGCACAGCACATAGGCGGCCAGGCTTAAGAGGGGAGAGAGAAAAAAAAATAAAGTATAAAAAGGGTGACTAAGTTTAATTTGCTTGTAAGCGATCGGCGGTCTAGGATCAGTTCTGCATTTGTATGATCGGCATTTAATAGTAAAAGTCTAGATCAGTGTTTTAGAGACACCCTGTATATATATATATAATATATGTACATATTTGTGTGTGTCTGTATATGCATATACTATAACACGTGCACGCGACATGCTCTGATATTTTGCCCACCCTTAAAAATTCTAGAGGTGCCTATGCGCAGACGTAGAGCCCCCCACTGATCTATATTTACTGAACTGGATTGATGACTCTGTCGTCCATGTCGTCTGCTATGCTCTCGACCGCATCACACCTACACTAAGAAATCTTGCTACGCGCACTCAAAAAGTGCGGTAGTCTGGGGAAACGGGAATAATTGATCTGATGGACAGGGGATGAGACGGTGATACAATAACAAAATTACCGTTTCTTTTGTACTATTTTTTTTTTTTTTTTTTTTTAAGATGAACTTCTTACAGTCGTTATACACCTTGTTTTATATCACATATTTTCTTCAGAAAACCTTGGATTTTTTTTAATTGCATGCAATGTAACTAATGAAGGAAAAAACTATGCATATACAGAATAAAAAAATAGAAATTACGAGAATTCGTAAATAGCTTTGACAAGCTTGTAGCAAGTCTGTTAAATAAAGTTCACGTTGGAAAAAAAAAAGTTGACAGAACCTTTATTAGTTATTAAGAGATTACTTTTTTTTGGAGGGGGGGTGTTATGATTGCATCAAGGCCGTACCCAGGGGTGGGGGGGGCAGAAGAGTTTAAAAACAACAAAAATTAACAAAATTTTGTTAACAATATTATAATGAAGTCTTTTTGTGAAATTTTCTCCCTTTTTTCAAATTTTCTCCTTTTCCTTCAAATTATATATGTAAGAGACATAAATATGATTCACAAAAGAAAATTCCAAAAATCATTTCGCAGAAAACGTTCAAAACGAGTTACGTACTCGTGCATTTAATACCAAACAATAAAAAATGCAAAAAAAAAAAAGTAAAATAAATTACCTGTGAAACGCAATTTTGTTTTCTTCTGACCACCGAGTGGTGCAGTTGTAAGCTGGCAACTTATTGGCATTTGTCAATGAATTTTAAATAATTTATTTTATAATGCAATCGAATAAATAGCAGAACACATTGTACTGCCCTATGGAAACTTGCGAGTGTTTTGCCTAACTCGTTTCGAAACTTGGAGAGAGCTGTATCAATCCGCGAGGGCGAAACAAGCACATAGTAAAGAATAGGAAGTCCTCAGTCCAGTTAGTAAGTATAGGTCAGTGAGAGAGCCCCTGGAATATTGTGGGGCAGCTCACGAGCCGCCATACTAGGGACACAGCTTTGGCTGGACAACATCCTTGGCGCGCTGCTCGCTGCCAGTCATTTCACTCTTAATTTAGCTTGCTCAAGCTGGATTTCGAAACGGAATGGCAGTTAACTGAGTTGATCAAGCATTTTTCGTTTTCGCGGATATCCATAAAAAAAATAACATAGATATTTAAAGTAACATTTTTCAAAACTGTTAAATTATTAATAAAATTTTTAAAAAGCTGTCATAAAATAACATTTGTTCAAAATAATTGTTTAAGGAAATTATTTATTTAATGCAATAAAATGTTAAATAAATGAATAATTGTGTGTACTTTATAATAGAATATAAAAAACTAAATTCTCCATTTTAGACCTTAGTTACTATATATAAATTGCACACAATGGGAAAAAAAAATGTGCTTCCTAAGCAAAAGCAATCAAATCATTTAATGACTCCATTATTACTATTTTACCCAAAGGGATAGTATATATACTTGAAGTTTTTTTATGTTATAAAAAGGCAATTGACCCCCTTAATTGTCACTGATCAGTCACTGATATTCTACGACACCATGGTGGTAGAGTCCCTGGGGAGAATTCCAAGCCGGTTTTTTTTTTTTTTTTTTTGGGGGGGGGAGCTTTAGTCGCCAGTTCACTATCCATTTATTTTTATTCGAAATTTTTAAGAAATTCGTCTACTTTGTTTATTTTTCTTGAATGGATGGAACAACTGAAGACTTAAGATCACTTATTTATCGCGAAATAAATCGTTGAGAAGTAAAAACAGAAGCCTCTGAATGCATAGAAAATAAAGCAGATTGGAGTTCCGCTGCGAATCCTGTACAGCAATGCCGCGTGCGCGAGCTCACATATTCAGGAGTCCTACACAGACGCGTTTCTAATAAAGATGGTTCCGGATCACGAAAGTCGCCATTCTTGTGCCTGGATTTTGGTAAGTGTAGAGCTGATAGTTTGTTCACAGGTTTGCAAAAAATAATTTTTACGCATTACAGCCTGTGGACGTATATCATTTAAAGTGTACTAGTGTCTAAATGGTGTATTCAAATGAGCTCAAATTGGGTATGGCTGTGACAGTTTGCCATCATACAACCTGTATAGATTTTGATGAGTATAGGGTTACCAAAAGTTGTTAGATTGTTGACAAAAATGACTTTGTTTTTACCATGAACAAGTAATTAATAATTTAATAATTAGTTACCTTGAATTAATTAATAAACAAATAATTTCAGCCTTAACGCGCACAATACACATATATTTTTAACTTAATCAATCAAAGCATTTATTGACTTCGTTATAACTATAATTCAAAAGGCTTATATTTTGTGTTGTGAGACATTTTTTTAAGTCTTAAAAAAGGGCCATTTCATTTCTTTATTTTCAACAAATGTGCACATTTATAAATTACAACATATAGGTATCCGTTAAAAATGTAAATGTCAAAAATAAATATTTGATCTACAATATTTTTTAAATCTGAAATTTACACTTAATGCTAATCTATTCAAAAGAGGACCAATGAACAAGTGGATAAAACACTGAACATTGGAAGTTTTTTGCTTTAGTTTACGGAATAATTACATTTAATGAATCGGATTAAAGTTTGGATTAAACTTCGTAAAAAATGAGTGTTCTCCCACTTATGCTCTTAGGACTACCTACCGAGTACGATCCCCGACTCAAAAAAGACACTTAAGTTTACATTTTAAGCCCATATCACACCCACACCTTCCACATCTTCAATTAAAGTAATACTTTCGTTCAACTGTTTTCCACAACAGTTGGGTGAAAAGGATTGTGCGATATGTATGTTCCACATCCGCAACTTTTCCCACCTGGTACGGGAAAAATTGAGTATTTCATTTAACTTGTTCAACTCCTCCGATAGACCAATCACAGGCAAGCAAACGGAGAGGCTGCAGTGACATCACAGATTCGCTCATTCCCCTTTCCAGTCAAACCAGTTGAGTGAAAGAGTGGAATAAGTTGAATGAAATATTTGATTGAATTGAAGATTGAACGTAGGAGATGGTGTGATGTGGGCATTAGACACTAATGATATGGGATTTTATGAATTTTCCACCAGTTTTTTCTGACTGCATGCGTATCCCATTTTCAAGAACACTGAATTTAAAGGATCACAATCTCATATTAAAGAAAGTATGCAATTTGAATGCGACAACTGGTAAAATTGGATTTTTTTTTTCTTTCTTTCTCCCTCCATATGCTAAACCAAAGAAAATTCTTGTTTTATTTCTGAATTTCAAACGCTTAGGATAGGCGAGAAAAATCTTAGACTTGCTATAGTATGTAGGGAATGTAATCCCGCACTGTTTTTCGTCTCCCGGGATTTCGGGATTGAGATTTCTCGATCCCGCGGGATTGACATTTCATTTAGCTAGGACTTCATTTCAACAGAGAAAAGTAAGATTTTAAGCACTATAAAGCTTAATTTTAATAATAATAATTAATCTTATGAGATAATTCATACAATAAATTATAGAAATATGAAAATTATAACCATGATTTTCAGAATGATATAAAGTTATGTCTTAATATATTAGTATTAGTTATGTTAGTTGCTAAAAATCAGGAATTTACAGAAAAATACAATTTATAAATACATTTACATGCTTACGCTATTTTCTTAGTTGCTGAAAGAAGAACGTACAAAATCGAACAAATCCAATGAATCGTTTCCTATTCTAAATTTAATTTTAGTAAAATAATTAAAAGTTTGAATTACATAAACAAATTAAAAACTAAAATGAAAACTTTTTATAATTAATGCATGACTGTTCGCTAAGAGGTAAATTAGCATGAAATATTTCAGTTCATTTGGGAATTGGGAAGTTTGCGAAAAATTTAGATTACGATGTTTAGATTTAGATGTTTGATCCAGACTTCCATTGGAAAATAATTAAAAAAAATAAAACTTTAAATTAAAATTCGTAATTATTGATTCGTTTATTGTTAGATAAGAGACATGAATATTCAAAAATTTTCGGTCTATTGATTAGGAAAGCGGCGTGAAATTGTAATTAACAAAAATTATTTCTCAGTATCAATCCCGCGGGATTACGATCCTAATCCCGCAAATATTTGTGCGGGATCCCGTTCCCGCGGGATCGGGATTGCATTCCCTAATAGTATGTTTTTATTTCATAATTTTACAATGACAATGTAGAGAAGGTAGCTCCAGTAGCGTACACAAACTTCTTTCACGGGATGGAAATCCTTCAAATTGCTTTCATAATGGAAAAATTGCTTGCAAATGAGAAGTTTATCCTTGGTGTGAACACGGGAACGCTGCATGAAACTTTTTAGCACACACTGGAAATGTCAGTCTTCTGCCTCGTGTGAATGCGACGAAGATGACTCTTCAAGTGACTCTGCAGAGTGAATGCTTTTTGACATACGTCGCAAACAAAAGATTTCTCTCCCGTGTGGATCTTGCGATGAACTTTCATTTGATTTTGAGTAGCAAATGCTTTCTGACACTCATTGCAAGCATAAGGCTTCTCTCCCGTATGAACACGGAGATGCTCCTTCAGGCGTTTGTGCCAAGCAAATGCCCTTTGACATACATCGCAAACGTAAGGCTTCTCTCTCGTATGACTGCGGAGATGATCTTCCAGACTCCTTTTCAAAGTAAAAGCTTTCCGACACTCACTGCAAAAGTAAGGCTTCTCTCCAATGTGAACGCGAAGAGTTAGCCCTTTGGGAAAACGCTCTCTGACACACATCGCAAATATAAGGTTTTTCTCCTGTGTGAATACGTAGGTGTTTCTTCAAATCATACTTATGAGTGAAAGCTTTCTGACATATATCACAAACAAATGGCTTTTCTCCAGTGTGAACCCGAAGGTGAAGGCTCAAAGTAGCCCTCTGGGTAAATGCTCTCTGACACACATCGCAAATATAAGGTTTTTCTCCTGTGTGAATACGTAGGTGTTTCTTCAAATCACACTTATGAGTGAAAGCTTTCTGACATACATCACAAACAAATAGCTTTTCTCCCGTGTGAGCTCGAAGATGACTGTTCAAACGGCTCTCATAATTGAATGCTTTCAGACACACGTTGCAAACATATGGCTTCCCTCCCATGTGAGTACGAATGTGGTCACTTGGTATTGATTGTTGAGTAATGTACATACTGCAAACATAAGTCTCCTCTTCTGAGTAATTGCGATCAGTAGCGGATTCAAGGGAGGGGCTCTGGGACGTCAGCTCCATTTCTTTCTTGTGGGAATGCGAACAGGAAAAGTGATAGTTCAAATTGCTCAGAAGTTTTAATGCTTTTCCACGAACATTGCACATATGAGGCTTCTCCTCGATGAGGTTACAGACATGGTTACTTAAACATGTCTTGCTTGAAAATGTTATTCAACACGAATCGCCTGTTTCTGACTTGCTTGCTCACTTAAATGAAGCAGATTTCATCTTCGATTTCAACTGGATGCTTAGCAAAGTAAGGAAGGGTGATAACTCAAATAGAGCTCTTGTAAAGAGGCTTTTAAAAAATTTCAGTCTTTGCCATTTGCTTAAGTATTACTGAAAGTATTATTTCTTTTCTTTTCTTTTTTGTGGTTATGATATTGCATGCTCATTTCTACGAATATAAGGATGTATGTCAAACATTTCAAGATTGAAATTCTTTGAATCCAGAGAGGGTATTTTCAGTGATATCACTGGAAATCAATATGTTAGGTATGGAAATCCAATAAATATGTTTCGAAGATTTAGTTTCTACATACTAGTAACACATATATAAAAATATTACAAGAAAAAAATTTCCTTCCAGTAAAAAATTCTGAATTTTTGTTATGAAAATTAAAGTGGTGATATGCTAGGTAATCCACTAAATATGCATTATATGCTTGACTGTTGCATAAAACATTCGCGCAATAAGGAATGTATTTTAGATTATTAAGCATCAATTTTTTGAAAAACCATTAAAATATTAAAAATACTCAAAGTACAATAAAAACTGAAGATTCAAAGCAAATGCCGATGGAAAGCTTGCCCTCTGCAATAAAAGAGAGCAGAAAATTAGCTCTTAAGATAAATGTAATATTTTAATTGATTAATAGATATTATTTTCTTTTTATTGTGAGACTCCATAAACAAAACTAATAAAATGCTAATTTATTAAGCAAATACACAACTTAAAATAAATGAAACAGACAATGCAGTAAAACCTCTGTAAATGACCGCCCTCCCTACAATAAGAAATTGCTCTTTTAGAGAGATGGTCTCTCAATAGAGGTAACCTGAAAAACAAGCTTTTTTTTATGGCCAGCCTGTATATTGCATAAAAACTTTTCTGAAGTATGGGCCTGTAGGGGCTAGTCTGTTGCACTGAGCGAGGTGAAATTTCAGAGATAGTTATTCAGAAGTATGGGTTTGAGATTCTGTGAACGGCAATGAAGTGGCACACTCATTGTCACAATTATAGGTACAGAAAATAAAAACTTTCAAATGGCAATACCAATTTTTTTTTCCCATTGCAAGATGCTCAGCGCATGCCAAAACCCTAAGCAGAGTTGGGATGCTATGTGCATCACAAAAAATGGATGTGTTATGAATAATGAATGCACAAAAACAGCTCTGTGAATGACCTATAATAACACGATTGAGGTCCGCTAAGGAAATTTGCATATGGCAAAGGAAAGACACTAATCACACAATGACTTTTGCCAGAAGATCGACATAAAAACAATAAAAAGCAAAGTAGGAATGTTGGTTCTTTAGTTAAGAGCTTACATATAAGAACGTAATGGCAGCAAAAAGTTCAGTTGTTTACCATGCATCCATACCAGTTATTGGTGTCTGTTATTATGCAAAATCCCTCCATGTCCCCTGACCATGTTTTTACTGGTCATTCACAGAGCTGTTTTTGTGCAAGGATAGTGTGTCGATTTTCTGTAATGCCATATCAACGCTCTTTAGTGTTTTAGCATGCACTGATCATTTTGCGACAGAAACAAAATAGGTGTCGCCATTCATAAATTTTGAGTTTCTGTACGTACAACCTAAACCACGAATGCCACAAAAAAACCTGAACAACAACAACAAAAAGACAACAGCCTTTTTCTGCTAGCTAAACTTTCAGACAAGTAGTCATTTCCCGATTGGCTCACGAAGGAGTAATCCTATTGCGAAAGTAGGGGTATAATTTTGCATATAAATATTTTTAATTGGGCTGGAGACTGAAGAAAACGATAATTTTGGCGAAAAAAATCAATAAAATCTGAAATAATCTATATAAATAAAGCAATCTGTAAACTGTCCGTTCGTCTGTCTATCTGTCTGTGTCTCGCGTAGCTCCGAAACGGGTGATCGTAGACCTACCAAATTTTGTACGGAAATTCTCCAAGACGGGTCTCGACACACTTCGAAGCGATTTTTTCGAAATTCGAATTATTTTAGGAGATATCGATAAAAACGTGTCGCAAAATGATTATTTTTGTTTTCGCCATTTCGAAATTGTAACCCTGCAGTGGAAAGAGGGAGAGTTTAGCTATCTAGGTTGCCATGTTTGGCGAGTTTATTAAATCATTTTTTTCAGACTCTTGAAGTAAAAATAAAAGAATAACGATTTTTTTTTTTTTTACATTATTTGCAAGGTTGTTTTTTAATTAAAAGATCGTGTGCATGTGAAATCAGAGCAGGAATGAAATGTTTTATACTCAAAAAAAAATATGATTTGGAAATTTTCCGAGACTAAAACGTGCAACTTTTTAATTTGGCAACAAATAAAATGTTTGACATACGATTTTGAGGAGATGTGATTCTAGCGCCAAGCACTATTTATCGTCTGCTTCTGGTACTTGGAATTATGAATACACCTGAATGAGTTTATAAACTTTATTTCAGTTCGAATTGTGCATTTTTCTGCACAGCTTTTCCCATCTATTTCTAATGTATTACATCCAGAAAAAAGATAGAAATATCAATTTTAGTTGTGTTTAATCACACTCAAGAATAATGATATACTTTCCAACTTAATGGAATAAGGAAAGAAAATAGGGAAGACCCATGGATTATAATACGCTTTTAATAATCCATGGGTTTTAAATGGGATTTTAAATAGCGCTTTAGTGCGTATTTAAAATCTGAAAATGTTTCAGATTTTCTTTTTTTTTTCACTTTCCATTTTTGATAAAGGCCAATACATCCAGAAGCTCTTCAGAATTAATATAAGACGAAAATAATTTGTTCCTTTTTGCAGGTTTTTATCATTTAACCATCTTATTTTTTGTAATCAGGGGCGGCCCGACACAGTAAGCAACACATATGGGCGCCGGCTTCGAAGGGGCGCCATTTCGAACTCAAAAACTAAGTTGCATAAAAGGGGGCGTCTTTTTTACATTAGCAGGGGCGACACTTACGGTAGGGCCATTCCTGTTTGTAACCATCTTAATTTTAAATTCCATTCAGAATCTGAGAGAATTGAGTGCCAAGGAAACCGGTGAGGAACAGGAAACTCTCCGAACAAGATTTATTAAGATGGCGAACTAACTGGTCGCCGGAGGCGGCTAGTACATATATATAAAAAATTATATTATTAAAATTGTAAACTGAAGTCATTTTGAAAGTAAACAAAAGACAAATCAATAACATTTGAAAATCCTGTAACTCCGAATTTGAGTAAGTTGAGGTATTACTGTATAGTATTCTTAAATTAAAAAAAAAAAAAAAAAGTAGTTATTTCTTTGTCACTCTAAAATTTTAGGTACATTAACCCTTAAATGCATAACGATGCATATTTCCTTTTTTTTTTTTTTTCCCGCAACCGGATTACAATAGAAGCCAAATTTCTCACATCAATTTCACATATAAAATATAGTTTTTAATAATAAATGATTCGTATCGTGAATAATAAAAAATTCATATTTCTTTCACACGGCGTATTTTTGGAGAAACTAATTAGTTATTCACAGAACTGGTACAGGAAATTTAGCTTACACTTGCGGCTATCGAGCGAACATCTTTAAAACTCATGCATTTAAAAATTAATAAATGTGTTATGATTAACAATTGTTTGTTTCTGTCAGTATTGCACAAATAAACAGGATATTTTAATGTTTAAAACATATTTTTATTAAGCATTGTGATACATATATTTAAAGAGGTGAAGTTTTTGTAAATTATATTGCAATATACTTTTAGATGCTTTAGTACTACTGTAATAAGTTACAAAGATGTGCAAAACATGTTTGTAGCTTATTACAGTTGAATCTCCCTATAACGAAAGTCTTCGTATAATGAAATATTTAATCGGAACGTAACTCTAAGGCATAAATAACATTAAAAAATACACTCATATAATGAAGTGCTTGCCACCCTATAACTGATTTTTCTGACTTAAAGATAAGTCAGATTTATTCATTTTTTGTCATTGTTTAACATGGTTGGCATGGTTTAAACCAAATGGTTTTTTTAAAAGAATAATTTAAAATTCCGAATACTACAGATAGAATACGTTATGATGTCTTTTAAAATTATCCTTATAAGTATCAACAATAAGTTTTTATATCAATCTAATGGATACCTTATTGTTATATCATTATTAAAAATTATTAATTACACTTAAATTATAGACTGCATTTTTAATTTGTTTCTAAAATAGAGGTTTTGTGTTTTAACAACTTATTTTTAAAGATTAAAAATATCACTTTGAACAACTTATCACCATTATTACTGATGAATCTAAGTGCAAAATTCCATGTAAAATGTAGTTAACAATTAGTATTGTATTATATTTTATACTAAATATAAAAAGTAGTATCCCTAAATAAATTATTAAAATTGAATAATTTCAGTGTCCACATAAGTATAGGAACAATTGTTTATTTACTTTGTTTTAATTACATACAGAAGGAATATTAATTGTTATTTGAACATTTTACAAATAATTTTATTTATAAGTATGTAACAGGTAATTATAAAGCAGGTATTTTCTCAACCCTGTTTTTTGAAGAAAATTTCTAATTTTTGAGCGTTATATTCGTACAGACCACCTGCTGAAACCACCTGGCACTGCTCATTCCAGAAATAACAAGCCAAAAACACATACCAAAATGCTACAAAAATTCGAAACCATTAACAGGTGTACAAATGGAAGAAAATGTGCCTGGCTCTATTTTCATCACACTTTTAAAATGTGAAAATTTTTATGAGAATTTAATATCACGGAATGTAAAACTATGTAAAATAGCGGAATTTTTCAAGTAAAATAAAAGTAAGTAGCACTACATATTTTATTCTCTAAATTCCTGAACTGACTTTACTTTTAAACATTTCATTTATTCCTTGAAAAGTAAGAATACATAAGCTTAACATATATACTTATAATATAAGCTTATAATATATACTATTTTTTTTTTTAACTGAAAGGTGTAAATAAATACTTTTAAACACTGAATTAACTAAAAAGTTTGTAATGTTTACTGAAATAACTGCAAAAAATCTCTGATTTCTGTACGACGAAATTTTCTCTATAGTGAATTTTTTAACTGGAACCAAGAGAGTTTATTATAGGGAGATTCTACCGTATTCTGAGATAGAATTATATATAAAAATTAATTAATATACCCCATAACCAAAAGCATATCTAGTGCCAGATATCTGATTGGATATCCGTGTCTGGCAGGCAAGGGAGTTTCTGATATCCGATTTCTCACAAAATCAAAATCCAATGCATCCCTATTTTTTAGCCATTGTTCTTTTCCCTTATTCATCTAATAATTTTACAAAACAAAGTTTTTCTAGTGTAATTAGAAGGGCAGTAATTCCATAATGATACAAACTTTCTCCAATTCAGTTAGAAAACCAGTTATTCCATTACAATTACAGTCTTTCTAATTGCACTAGAGAAATTTTGTTTCACAAAATTATTAGATGGAAATATCAGAGTAAGGGGAAAGAAAAATGGTTAAAAAATATTAAATAGTTTGTTCTGAAATTTGAATTTGTAAAAGCAGTTTTCTCAAAAAAAAAAAAAAAAAAAAACCACTGTCGAGAGAGTAGAGAAGGCTCATACCCTCCCCCTCAAAGACATTTTAGGAGTACTAAGCTGATTTTGAAATTTAAGAGCATTTTAAGTCTTATGGAAGACTTGGAGAATATTCTTCTACAAAATAATAAATAGTTTTTGCCAGGGAACTTTATATCTAATCAAATATAATTTTTGATTTTTAATTAGAAAAATGCTACATCTACAGTTCAATTTAAACTGCAATATTAATATATATACACATACATGAAGAGAATATGGAATAATTAGTGCTTAAAAGTATACTAGAAATTCATTTTTTAATAAAAAGTTAGAAAATCAAAACTTATTACATACTATTATGAAGTACGACATTTTTAAATATTTCTCATTTTGCTCATTTTTCAGTTAGAAATTTCACAATAATGCAATTTTTAAGAATTTATTTTTGAAAAAAAAAAATTTAAAAAAGAGAGAGAGAGAAAGAGATGAACAGCAGCTTATAATTAGCTATGATTTTTTTTTTAAAGTACATAATTTTAAAGAATTAATTGCTTGATAGTTAGTGTATATTATCTGTATGTAGCTAATTAATAAAACTATATACAATTTATTAACAGCATTGTTGATAAATTCAAAGAAAGAAAACATATAAACCATCTGTGTTTATTTGAAGTGATGAGAAACTAATTCAAACAATCATTCTCATTCATGATTTGAAAATACATAAAAGTCATTCACAATAACAATATTCACATTTGATTTCACTGGCAACCATATACTAGTTTAGTCAACCGATACAATGACATAAACTGAATTCTTTTGACAGATAAGTCTTTCAACATGAACTGCACAATGAGGCTCTATTTTGTGTGAGTCCGAATGTGAGTCCTGTAATAATCTCGACGAGCGAACGTTTTATCACATGTTCCACAAACAAAAGGTTTCTCTTCCGCATGAATGTGACTGTGCGCCCTTAATCCTTTCAGTCGAGCAAACGCTTTTTGACAAACGTTGCAAACATAAGGTTTCTCACCCGTATGAATACGGAGATGCTCCTTCAAACTTACTTTCTGAGTAAACGCTTTCTGGCACACATCGCAAACGTAAGGCTTCTCTCCCGTGTGAACACGGAGATGCAGTTTCAAACATTTTAGGCGGGAAAATAATTTCTGACACACATCGCAAGCATAAGGCTTCTCTCCTGTGTGAATACGGAAATGGCTCTGCAAATCACCTCGCAGAGTAAATGCTTTCTGACAAACACTGCAAACGTATGGCCTCTCTCCAGTATGAGTGCGGATGTGGCCGCTCAAAGTGGACCCGCAAGCAAAGGCTTTCTGACAAAAACTGCAAACATAATGTTTCTCGCCTGTGTGAGTGCGGACGTGACGTTCCAAGGTAAACTTCCCTTTGAATTTTTTCTTACACAAATTGCAAGTATAGGGTTTCTCTCCCGAATGAATGCGGGAGTGTGACACCAAATTCACCTTCGAGTTAAATCCTTTTCCACACGCATCGCAATAAAAAGACTTCTCCTGAGCATGGACTCGGACATGCCTCTTGAAGTATGCCTCGTTGAAAAATATTCTGTCGCACACATCACACGCGTGATGTTTCTTTATTGTTCCAGCACTATCACCTTTCAGTTGTTGCTGTTCACGGGACACTGCCATGCTCGCTTCACTAGAGGCGGCTTCTCCATCCAAGTGAGTGCAACAGGCGTGTTTCTTCAAGTCACTCTGGAAAACAAAATCTTTATGGCATTTATTACACTTATAAGGCCTCTCTCCTGTGTGAAGACGGGCGTGGACTTTTAAATAAGACTTCCTGGAAAATGATTTTTTGCATACATCACAAGAATGAACTTTCTTTGGTGTATCAACAGGAAGAACTTCCTTCTCCTGATGTTCAGAGGATGCTGCCTTGATAACTTCGCTGGAACTGAATTCTTCACCTGTGTGAGTGCAAGTGTGTTTCATGAAGATGCTAGTGTCAGCATTATGATCTTTCATATCTTGCTGTTCAGAGGATGCTGCCTCGCTCACTTCACTGAAGCAGGCTTCTGTGTCACTGTGAATGTGTTTCGTGAAGTTACTCGTGTCATCATGATGATCTTTCAGATCTTGCTGTTCAGAGGATGCTGCCTCCCTCACTTTACTGGAGCAGGCTTCTCCGTCCGTGTCTGTGCGGAAGTGTTTCATGAAGTTACTCGTGTCAGCACTACGATCTTTTAGATCTTGCTGTTCAGAGGATGCTGCCTCGCTCACTTTACTGAAGTATGCTTCTCTGTCACTGCCAATATGTTTCATGAAGTTACTTGTGTCAGCACTACGATCTTTTAGATCTTGCTGTTCAGAGGACGCTGCCTCGCTCACTTCACTGAAGCATGCTTCTCTGTCACTGCCAATGTGTTTCATGAAATTACTCGTGTCAGCACTACAATCTTTTAGATCTTGCTGTTCAGAGGATGCTGCCTCGCTCACTTTACTGAAGTATGCTTCTCTGTCACTGCCAATGTGTTTCATGAAGTTACTTGTGTCAGCACTACGATCTTTTAGATCTTGCTGTTCAGAGGACGCTGCCTCGCTCACTTCACTGAAGCATGCTTCTCTGTCACTGCCAATGTGTTTCATGAAATTACTCGTGTCAGCACTACAATCTTTTAGATCTTGCTGTTCAGAGGATGCTACCTCACTTACTTCACTGAAGAAGGCCTCTCCATCCATGTGAGTGTGGACGTGTTTCATAAAGTTACTCAGGAAAACAAACTCTTTATTACATTTATAAGGCTTCTCCCCTGTATGGGTACAGACATGAACTTTTAAATAAGACTTCCTAGTAAATGATTTTTGGCAAACATCACAAACATGAACTTTCTTTGGTGTGTCGACAGGAAGAACGTCCAGCGCTTGCTGTTTAGAGAGTGCTGCTTCGCTTGCTTCGTTGAAACAGGCTCCTACATCTGCGTGAGTGCGGCGGATGTGTCTTGTAAAGTCACTTGGGAAAACAAACTCTTTATGACATTTATTACATTTATAAGGCTTCTCCCCTGTATGGGTACGGACATGAACTTTTAAGTAAGACTTCCTGGTAAATGATTTTAGACATACACCACAAACAAAAATTTTCTTTGGTGTATCAATAGGATGAACTTCCAGCTCTTGCAGTTTAGAGGATACTGCCTTACTCACTTCACCAAGGCAGATTTTGTCTTCCATTTCATTAAAAAATAAATAATAATTTAAAATAAAGAAACTTGCATACAGGGTTAAAAAAATGTCTTTTTAAAAATTAGAAATTTTTTAAATAATTGATTGGGTATAGCAAGGAGCACCTTTTTTTTTTTCGGTGGGGGGTTGGTATGACTTACATATTGCATATTATTCATATGAATAGAAACATGCATTTAAAATTTCGAGATCTGAAATTCTGAACCTGAATTTTTTCAAAGAATTGATTACAATTCAATTGATACTTTACGTGAAGAAATTCGATAATTACTTTTTAAGATTCAGTTTCTACATTCCAGAAATATATGAACAGAAATTATACTTTTGAAAAAAGATGCCTTCAGCATTCAAATTAATATAACTATACATTAGACTATTACAAATGTATACCAAACACATTACACAGTGGTATCTTTTAACGTAAATTGTTAGAACCATAAAAATACAAAAAAATATTCTAAGCACAATAAAACCTGACGATGCAAAGCAAATGTTGATGAAAAGCTTCCTATCTGCAATAAAAGAGAGCAGAAAATTAGCTGAAAAAAGAGACGCAAAATTTTGTTTGATTAATAGAAACATCTCCTGTTTAGTATGAAACTACACAATGTTACTTTGCTAAATAATGAACATTTTAAGCAAACATGAAACTATAAATAAATAAAACAAACAATGTTTTAGCTCTAAATAATTCAGTGAAATAATACTTTTCTACTGCATAACTTATCTGACTGGCTAAAACATGAGTATTTTGAGCGTGATTTCAAAACACAAAATTATTTACAATTAAAATAGCTATATTCAATTTTACTAACAGCTACCCCTTTTTACTAAGTAAAAACATATTATATAATTGAATACTGTGAATTGTGTATTTGATTTTATTAATTTATTTCTTTGTATAATTTCTGGGCAATAGTAAATTGAAATTTTTTTTGGGTAGTCTTATATGCGATTCAAGAATTTTACCAGTATTTTATCATTTAAAATAAGGGGGTCGGCTTACATGTAAACAAGCTCATATGCAAGTATATATGATATGTAAATCTCTCCTTTTTGGAAATGAATGCAGAACTGTTGTTTGCTTCACATCCTACACATGAAGAGATTTTGAAGAATGCAATAGGTGAAAATGAAGATCAGTGACAGCAACTGTGAAAATTTTGGAATGTCATAGCTGAAGCCCCAACATACACAAATGGTACAAAACCATCAAAAGAGACTTACAAATGGAAGAAAATGTGTCAGTTCTGAGCTGCAATTTTAAAACGATAATTTTTTTTTTTAAATTTTAACATCATAGAATGCAAAGCATATTAAAAAAAAAAGAAAAAAGAATTTTTCAAGTAAAATAAACTTACAGCATGGAACCTTTAATCTGGAAACCAGTTATCTGAAATCATTTTCAATCGATTAAATTCCTTTTTTTTTTTCCAAAAAAAATTTTTTTTTTTTAAATGTATGTGACTAGTTTTCAAGAAGTTATCATTCATTTACTACTTCCTCTTTAAATATGATTATTATTCACCTTTAGTATATTAACAATGTTTAATTGCAGTCAAAAGAGTAACATATATGCTACGAATCAAATTCGTGGATGTAGTGTTAATGCCCAACCAGTTATCCAGAATACATCTGGTTCTGATCATTCTAGATAAAAGCCAACACTCATGTGAGTCAGTTGCCATACGCTAAAATGACAATTCAATGTATTCTTCAGTATCTTCTTACCAGATTGACGAATGGAAAGTCTTCCCATTCCATGTAAGGCGTAGTTTTGTGGTTTCACAGGTTAGCTTTTGTCGGCGATCCTGACTGGTCATGAAAAGCTCATAAATATTTCAATCCTGAAACATTTTACGATAGTCTGCATATACGAATTGACCATTAAAAAACTCCCTTCACAGCCTGAAGCATATGACAACGGACTCACATGAGCATTGGCAGTGGCGGATCCAGAAAAAAATTCTGGAGGGGGCACAAGATATTTTTTGTCCCATTTTCACAGAGAATCACTTGGATTTACTAAAAAAGTCAATCTTCAATGTAAACTTTATTTGTCTGGGGGGCACGTTACCCCCTTCACAAAATTACAATCGATTAAAATGGGCCCCTTCAAATAATACAATCAATTTAAACAGACAAGTCACAAAAATGCAATCAATTTAAACAGACAAGTCACAAAAATACAATCGATTAAAATAGCCCTTTCACAAAAATACAGTCAATTAAAACGGTGCTTCATTGGCATTATACCCTACTTTTTAATCTGTTTTATCAATTATTTTAACAAAAAGGTTTTTATTAAAAAAAAACCTTTTTTTATAAACTTTTATTAAAATATTAGTATGAAACTTTATAAAAATAAGTATTGAAATAAAAAATAATAAGCAATTTTCACAAAAATGGGACCCTAGAAAAAATTTCTGGATCTACTCCATAGTGCGACTGAATATTTTAGGAGTTCACGTGAAAGTTTATAGGGGGGGGTGCACATCAAATTGTTCAGAGCATAAAAGGGGAGTTATTTTGGAATTTCCAATCAAATGTTGAAAATCAAAAGATTTTGAAGTAAAACTGAGGGAGAATGTGGCCCTCTCTTCTCTTCCTATGCTAGACCCAGATAAAATAGACAAATACATAAATGTTGTTTGCAGCAAACTTTCAAAGTTGGTAGTCAGTTTTAACTTTTTTTTTTTTAGGTGCATAAAAAAAGAAGAAAAATAAAAATAAATAATGGTTGTTATGTCTGATTTCAAGGAATAATCAATCAATATCAACTTTAATTTAAAAGTAGTAGTAACGGAATATTGTTATACTTTAAACATAAATAATTTTAAAATAATAATGTTTTGCTGTTGGCGGTGAGTCAGGATTCAAGAGGCACACAGCCTTTTTTTGCAGAAAATTTTTATGAAATTATTTGTTAGCAGACAATTTTACATTTTATCTAGGACTGCCCAGAGTGGGCCAAAAATTCTTTTTTTTTTTTAATTGCTATACACTTAGTGTGGAAAGTATGTGGTTAGTAGTCCTTATTAACAGAAAATAAAACACACTATCAGACATAGCCTTCAGCCTGCGCATTCAACTCAAAATTTTGAGTTTTTGCTTAAAAATGTGAAATTTTCAAAAAATATTTTAGGCGTTCTTAGACATTTACAAAAACATTCCACAGTCGGAAACGCTTGGAAAGCGTTATACAATAATTAGCATTGCCTGTTTTGTATGTCTGAGTTCTTCAAAAGGCTCTGAAAATTCAACAAAAATCACCATACATAGCGAAATTTTTACCTATTATGGTCTTGACATATTAAGTCAGTACGTGCTTTTATTTCGTTACTTTTCAATAAATTTTTACTCAGTGTCGTGTTTGAGAAGAGAAGGAGCAACTGCAGCTCTCGGTTCATCAAATAATCGACTATCCAGCCCTCACCACGAGGAGGAGGCTGCAAATCGAGGGCCGTCCGTTAGAGATGAGTTTGGGCTCATTTTTTGAAGCCCGAGCCCAAAGACTTTTAATCCGAGCCCGCCCGAGCCCGAGCAATATTATTAAAGTTGGAGCCCGAGCCCGAAATGTCAGCTAAAGACAAATAAAATGAACTACTTCATTAATAGGATACAATAAATTTTAGAGCTTCACACACCTTCTAGTCCCCCGTGCCGCTAATTTTTGAAATAAGTACGTCTATTTATCCCATAAATCACTTTTTAAAATTTGTTTCAAGGAGTATGTTCAACAAAGGAGAAATTTTTCACGAGCCCGAGCCCGAACGTAATCGTGAATTACAGAGCCCGAGTCGGGCTTGGGCTGAGCCCATCTCATCTCTACCGTCCGTTAGACTAAATTAGCTTAAATCCTAAAATCAGACTTGCTCTCAAACCTTAGCATTACATGCTGATCTTTGAGTTGCTCCCGGATAAAGCCGTCGCAAGCGTCTCTTCCATTCACAGCAGTGGAGACGCGGCTGTCACTTCTTTAACACATCGTTCGACTGCTTCTTTTTGGGAAAGATAAGTCGAAGAATAGCTGGAGTTTTTTCAATGAATCTTCATTTTCTGCAATGATTTTATAGATCCTCTTTGGTAAGGTTATCAACAAGTGGGGGTGACATCATCTTTTTCTTTAAAATTACTAAATCATGTATTCTTTAACATTGGAATTTATCTTTGGTGGTGTAAACTTCCGGCAGGGTTGGCAAGTTTTTGACGGTTTTAACCATGGTTTAAACTGTCCTGTCAAAAAGCTCAAATATTGCACTTGTAGTACTAGAAATATTAATTGATGTCTTTAACATTGCATGCATTGTATAAGCTATGAATATGTGTGAAATGTTAATACTAATCTTTAAGAAATATTGTCATCTTTTACATATTTTTTATAAAACATTGTCTAGAAAAAGGAAAAGAAAGTGGAAAGAAATTTAATTATATATCCAATATAGTCAGAACAATATTCTTGCTAATATAATATTAAAATTATAAACTATCAATTTCAATAAAAAACTAGTTTTGCTTTATAGAATGCTTCTTGAAAAAGAATGAATGAAACTAATAAGTATTATTTTATTGTAAAATATTTTGTTCTTTATCTAATTAATCAATCAATATTTAGGAAAATAAAATGTGTGCTTTTTTAAGCATTACATTTAAGTACTGAAATTTTTTACTAATTGTATTGGACTATATTCCGTATACGGCGCTTTGTTTACGATTCATTGGTGAACAATCTGACGCCAGGGTTGGCGATGCATTGCCAAAGTGAAGTTACCTGCCGGTGGTACTTGTGACTGGCAACCATAAAGAATACGTCAGTTTGGGTTGATATTTGATATTGTTTCATGTTATGGATGGGAGGGAATGAAATATGTTAATGTATGAAAAGAATTTGTGGGTGTTTGTTAGAAATAGGGTGTGAATATAAAGCTAAATAAAAGAGAGCAAGCTGGTGTTACGTTATAAGCCGGTGGGTGTTGGGGACATTTCTGAGCGGTTATTTAAAAAAAAAAAAAAAAAAAAGGTAAGTGCTCTTTTTTAACGAATCTTTGCAAAGTTTAAGGTTTTAATGTGAATTTTAAATTGATATTGGATGTGTTTATGTTTTCATAAGTGCTATTTACGTGCTATTCTAATCATACTGACTTTATAAGAGGTGTACAACTAGGTTGTTTAATCCACCGATGTTTTTTTGAGTTGAAAACGGGCCAGTGTTTGCCTAGTTTGCATTAGCTGTACAGCTAGGTTGCTTAATCCACTGTTGTTTTTTTAGTTAAAAACGGTCCACTGGTTGCCTAGTTTACATAGTTGTACAACTAGGTTGCTGAATCAACTGAGGTTTTTTTAGTTAAAAACGGTCCACTGTTTGCTCATTTTAAATTGCCTGTTACTGAATTTGCAGACGTTTTTTTGGTTAAATATGGACGTTGTTTTTTGTTTTAATGTTTTTGTTAGTGGAATATATGTGCAATTTTAATGTGTTTAAATACTTTGACTTTGCTGATCGTGCAAAATGGTTGGCAACAGTCGCCGTGTTTACATAGGGTGCGCACTAGCTTGTATGATTTTACCATTCTATTTTGAATATGAAGCTTTAGTATACTGATAATTAACAGGGTGTTGATCTTTATTTTATTTAAATGACTGAAATTACTATGTTATTGCCTGTTGCTTAAAACCCTTTCAATTTAGGTTTTTGTATTAAATAAAAAATAAACTTAATTTTGCTTTTAGGAAATGTTTAGCCGTACCTTAATTTTAAAAGTTTAAAAAACTACAGACCATTATTTATCTAACTATATACAGTACCATGTACCCTACTGAAAATGATTTATATGTACCATTTACAGTTCTTTACAGGAGAGAAAAAAATTCCAATACATTACACTCTATGGGCAGTCATATTAACTAATTATTATTAATGAGCTCATCTTGTGTGTTAGCATAATTGATATTTTTAAATATAATTAATTTTAATTATGCATTTAATGTCATGCAAAAGGAAAATATACTGCATATTTACTTTGACATTTTGTTCTCTTTCTTCAATAGATTAGTTTTTGACAATTTTTGACGGTTTAAACCAGTTTTTGACGTCAAAAACCCAACCCTGACTTCCGGAACGCTTTCCTTAGCGGTTTACTTTGTGTCACCCATGCTTCCAGGATTCTTTTTAATAGGAACAATATTTTTGTTGCTACTAATAAGCACAGTAAGGTATTTAATTTATATTTTGTAATCTTAAGAAAAAAAGACTTTTTAAAATGTATATATATCCAAGTAATGTTCTAGGATCATCATGGTTTGAGTCACAATTTTTCACCTAAACAAAAAGAAATTTGCTTTTAACTATGGTGAATGTTTTAAGAATTGAAACTAAAAAGGCAAAATCAAATACTCATATATAAAACTCATAATCTCGTATTAAGTTTTACATCTATGTGTATAAAATGTTCCTTTTTCACTTATAAGAATCTAAATTGACCAGAAATGTTAAGTTTGCTGCTACTTGTACATTTCCTTCAATTATAATTGAAGGTGGGAGTTTAGTTAATATGCCCCTTTTCTCGGGGGTTGACATGAACAGTGAATTGGAAATGATAGAACAATTCCATTTTTTTTTTTTAATGTAAATAATAGCTTCTAATGATCCTAATAAGTGTAAAATTATAGAATTAAGCTTACTACAATAGCAGTGAGTTTTATGTTGCGGCAAGCCTTGGGCAAAGGACATTTTAACAGATTCTAATGTGTATTCATGCTACATCTGGAGAAAACTTTCCCCAAACCATTAGATCAACAGCTGTGTGTAGGCCCAAACCCAGGAATTTCATGCTTCGGCCATTTACCATGTTCAATGCCTTATCCACTCGGCCATGGTGGGGTCTAGCCTAGCAGAGATTAAAAGCTACAGTCTTTATTTTAAAAAATGTTTTAAGAACCTTATTGGTTTAATTTTGTGTCATACCTTTTAACCCTTTAACGCGCGGTGTCCTCGCCATGAGGACACCAAACTCTGACGTTTTGACTGTTGCCAGTCACGAAGAATAGATTTAATTTCTATGAGAATAGTTGCGGGTGACATAGTTCCACGAGAATCCTTTACTATTTAGCACGTCATTTCCCGTAAAAAAATAGTCACGATTATTTTTAACAGCACTGACATCTGCTGAAAAATGGAAGAATGCGAGAACAGCTCGACAGATTGCCCAATGCTGAAAAAAAGGGCAGCCGTTGCCACCGCTCGACTTAACTACCAGCAAGATGGCGGACGATCGAAACGTTCATCGCGTGCCACAGATCTAGAGACCCTTATTTTGACGCATCTGGCTGGGCGCTCGCATGCCCTGGAAGCATGATTGGTTTTTTTTTTTTTTTTTTTTTTTTTGGCGCACCTTCAATATACTCCCAACCTTGATTTTTGGCAATTTTTTTGGGGGGTGCCAAAGCCATTTTCAACGCTGCCAAAAAAAAAGAGAAGTGGCCAAAAATGCCGTTTTCGACGGCGCGGAAAATAAAAAAATGGCCGTGAAACCACGTTTCCGAAAGCGGAAGAACTATTAGAATTAGAAGAATTCCACAAAAAAATTAGGGTTAAAAATTTAAAAATGGCCGCGAAGTCACGTTTTCAGAACCGAAAAAAACTATGAGAATTAGAAGAATTCTACAAAAAATTTAGGGTTAAGATTGTAAACAACAATAAAATCAAGAAAATTTAAGATTTCATGAACATACAATTCGTGTTTTTGAACAAGAATATAGGGCAATAAAAATGCGTTTCCGAAATCGCAAAAACTATTAGAAATAGCAAAATTGTAGAAATAATTTAGGGTTAGGAATCTAAACATGAATAAATTCAAGGAAATTTAAGAATTGATGGACACAGAAATTGTGTTTTGTAACAAGAATTTAGGGTTAAAAATTTGAAAAACGTAAATTTCACAAATAACGGGATTTTTATGAGGGGGGCCCTGCCCCCCCTTTTATTTTTGACGGAAAATGTAGTCGGAAAACTGGAAAAATAAGAAATCGAGTAGATCGTTTTAAGAAAAAAGCCAAAAATTGTGAAGCCATTTGCCTGTACAAATAGTGCACAGTTACCACGATGTATAACGCGAAACAATATTATACGTTAGCAAAAATATCTCAGAAAGGTTAAGCTCCCACTCTGAAAGGATATCTTCCTCAAAAAATCCAAAAACTGCTCCTGGGAGCCCATAACAAAAATTATATTAGCTACACCTTTCTTCCCGCACGTGGGATTTTTATCCGACAACTTTAACGTTAAATTTTGTTCAAAAATACCCTGATATTTTTCAATTACATTAGCTACGGAGGTACTTAAAAAATCATAAAACCCTAACCAAAAATTTTTTAAAAAGTACAGTAAAATATCAAAAGATCACAGTACCTTTGCAGAAGCACTTTCGGTCAACTTACTACCTCTAAAAATATGAAAAAAAGTTCTCACAAGCTTCCATGTGCAGGATTGCATCACTGGCGCTCTCTCATTGGTCGGCTGACTGGGGTTGCCATAAATAGCCATCCCCCAATGTCGCCAACGCAATTCGTTAGGGTTACCAAAAAATCCCTTTTATCACCAACTTTGGCGCGAAAAAAAAAGTAGGGGTCTATCGAAGCTTAGCCTTTTTTTTAGAGGCTAAGGGACATCCTATAATATATATTTTAGCTTAGAGAAAAAAATATTTTTTAACTTAAAAAAAATTGGTACTTACGTATTATCCCGGCGGTCATTTCAGCCAAACGATTTTTGCGTCAAATGTGCTGGCAAACTGTTGCCAAACGTATTTCTAACCATAAATTATTTCATTTGTCCGGCATTTATCTTGGCGAAAAATTGCTCGTCTTGGCGGATCGACGGGATAATACGTAAGTACCAAGAAATTAAGTTAATGATAAAAACATATAAATTTGGGCTTAGTAATAGTCATGCACTTACAAAGAGTTTCATAATTAATAACAATAAATTAATATTATATTAAAACTACAAAACGTACCATATTAAGTAACACTTTGAAGCTTCTTTACAGCAAATGTACGTAAAAACAGTGATTTTATTTTCACTAAATACCGGACATAAGTTCATGAGAGATGGCCCACTCTGTAAATGTACAAATACAGCAGATTTATCCACAAAAAAAATCTTTAACCATTGAATAATTCCTAGCAACAAAAGCCGCCATTACACAAGAATCGTTCATTATGTAAACGACTCATCTTCACACGGCAGGACCCAGAATTTTGGCTTGACGTCGTCACAAATACGCAATGGCGCTATTCCATTTCAGCGCATGAGCACTGAGACCCCCAAAAGAAAAACTAAAGAATAAACACTAAGCGGCATAGAATCGGGGACATGTCCCCGATTTTGAAACAAAACTGAGGACATTGGCTGCATTCGTAAACGACAAACTCGTTGCACGAGTTTTCATAAAAATATTGGAATACGTGTGTTTAGTGCTGTTGGTGGTTATCCGTTTCCTTTGACTTTACGAACAGCTTCAGTTTATTTAGTTTTGTCGCCTAGGAGACGTGTTTGTTTACAATTCGCGAATGCGTTAATTTTGCTAAGGAGAGTTTTTAGTGCATACTCAATATAAAACAAACAGGATTTTTAAAAGAAAGAGTGGCCATAATTGAAGTGCACAAATCAAAATTTAGAAATTTCAACTTCATTTTTTCAAAAGTATTTAGCAAGAGAAGTTCAAAATTCGCTAATAACGGATTAAATCAACTTCAATCTCAACACTAAAACATGCATTTTTGAATTTACTAAAATGAAAAATACAAGAAAATGATTAACTTTGAAAAATTATATACCTTCGTAGCATTTTCTAACGTACGTATGAATTTCCTCCTCGAAAAAATAATATTTGCAGCTTTAGAAAACGTAAAATACTTTTCACAACAACATACTTTTCCATAACAACGGACGCCATTTGAAAACAACAACAACGTGCAGCAAGTGTATCTTCTAAACAACTGACAAAACCTTAGCAGGGATTAGCTTACTTCGTTTGAAACTAATCGCACTCAGTTTTGTATACGAATGCTCTAGTTTAAAAACTGTACGCACTCAGTTTCCTTTACGAACGCCTTAGATGGAAATTCATTGCACGAGTGTAACCATTTATAATTCGTGAAATAATTAACAGTAATTTAATTAAAAATATTGAAATAATTGCAATAATTAAAAATTGACCCCAAATCCTGTTTTACATTTTGGGGACAATTTGAAAAACGTCCTGAAATTGGGGACTGTCTCCGGAGAATGGGGACGTTTGGTCAGCTTAATAAACACATTAACGAATTGAATTTAAAACAAGAATTAAGTTCACTTTTAGATTTTTGTGAATTTAAAACGTGAGTTTTACTCTCTCCCCACTAACATTAAGTACGCTTATTATAGCTAGCGCACTGTAGTGAAGGTTATTTTACATCAGTCTTTAATCAATCGCACGTGCGAAAGGAAATTTTTTTTTCTGAACCGCTTCCTGGGATCAGAAGCGGAGACAGCTGAGAAGAACATAAGACACTGCTGATATCATTCCGTTCGCATATTTTCATTGTGCACACAGGGCCATTTTTTTAATTTTTGATGATCTACCACCAAGTATAGCGCCAAAAAATAAGTCCTCAAAAACTGAGCCTAGCTTGGCGATATCTACCAAATTTAGCTAGAAACTGGCTAACGCTACAATTTATTTACCACCAATAAAGGAGAAGTATAGTTAGAATATGCTTGGCGAAGATTGCAAAATAGTTTTGGTAGGGGATTTTAATATAGATTTCAAGTCCCCAAAAGTGTTTCACGGAACAAAGAAGGCAAATACAATATACTCATGGATTATGGTACACTTTCAAAGCAATATTTATGGAGATGAAGTATAGTTAGAATATAATTCCTGTGGTGTAGTACGGTTAGCGCACTGTGCTGCCTTGTCGTACATCCGGGGTTCGATTTCCTGGTTTGGCTCGGCCTTTCATCCCTTGAGTGGTTCGATAAAATGAGTACCACTTAAAGCTTCCACTTAAAGAGAGTTAAAAACAGGGAACTTCGAATCAGACTGACTACCTGGCCAAGGCAGGGGCGTAGCCACGGGGGGGGTTAGGGGGTCATAACCCCCCCCATGAGGAAATTTTTGCCATACAAAATGTATATTCTTCACTCCCTTATCACGCACATGTATGCATATATGTGAGTTGCATTAGTCGTAACCCCCCCATGAAAAATTTCTGGCTACGCCCCTGGGCCAAGGAATATGCTTTCGCACAGAAGAAGCCGTGGTCGTGAAAGCATGGTTGGGCAGCGCAAGTCGGCTGTTACGTCAATGCTTGACTTTTAATATGTACTCTTTTTTTTCTCAATAAAGATAGTTAAACACAAATTTTAAAGATTTCAATCATTTAATTGCCATCGTACAGTTGCTAAAGTAAGAACTGGCACGAAACTTTTTCTACACTTTCTGTCACACGTCATGTCACGTCCGCTTCGCTCTTCGATTGTTCCTGTCCATTTTATCCAAGACCTTGGTGACATTCCTGATCGTTCACATTTATTTCTGAAACATTAATAAACGTCAATAAAGTGACCGTCGAATTCGACGGATTCCAGCTAGTATCTGTATAAACGATGGTAATTATTGACCTGATGAAGATTGGAGATGTCGTCGAATGTCTACTTTACACCAACGATTAGACGGACCCCCCCCCCCAAAAAAAAAAAGGCTAAACTACTTTCAGAAACTACTCTAAACCCGGCTTTATATAAATTAAACGATTGGTGTCATATTTTACCAAGACCCCCTCTTCCTCACACTAACCACTTCTCTTATTTGGGTATTATGTTTGACCGTAAACTGACATGGAGGAAGCATGTTGCAAATATATTCGAAAGAGCTACCAAGAGACTTACTTTAATGAAAAGAATCGCTGGTTCTAAGTGAGGATGCTGTAGAACAACCCAGGACTTAACATATAAATCCTATACCATTTTGCCACTTATCATTTACTATTCACTGTTCAGAACCTCTGGTGGCAGCAAGTAAACAATTTTCTGATACTCTGAAAAAATTCCATAACCAAGCCCTTCAACTTCTCACGGGAGCTGTCAAGACAACTCCCATTGATGCGCTTTTGATATCTACCCAACATATGAGCATTAAACCAGTTATGGAAGAGACGGCACTAGTATTATTCGAATGTTTCCCACTGTGGAATAGTCCCTTGTCATGTCATCAACCATACAGAATCTTAAAGCTCAAAATGGTTTCCTTGCAGAAGAAGGAACAACTACACTTCAACTGGAGATGGAAGACCTCATCAAGACGCAGTGTCTAACTGAAGGAAGGAAGTACATGGTTAGATTAAACCTATCAAGGGAAATTTCTAAGAAAGAAACGAAGACTAAATTCTAAAAGTTGTAGCTTTGGAGACTATACATGAATGGTACCCAGAAGACGAGTGGCTAAACGCGTTTACAGATGGCTCTATGTTGACTGACTGCATCAATGCTAGCGTCTTTTGCAGGCTCTTTTCTTTCTGCTCTCCTATCGGAAAGTATAAACAGACTTTGATGCAGAGATCTCAGCTATTCAAATCGCTTTGTCAATCGCTCCAATGCCAGTCTGGAAATTTATTAAGTGCTTTCATTGTCAGGCCCGGATACGCCTACAGGGAAATTTCCCGATGGGCCGGTCCGGTCACTTTCACATATATATCGTATGTATAATGTGCATGTTTGCTCAGAATAGAATATAAATGGCTCGCCGTTTATACATATTTCCCGGGCTGGTGTAATCAGTTGTATCCGGCCCTGGTCATTGTATGAGATTCTAGGGCTGCCCTCGAAGCCATTTCTTCATCTGAAGCTTCTGATTCAGCTGATGTTTTAAACTGTCGTCTGGCCCTTAATGATTTAACTGAAAATCACAAAGAAGTCGCATTGCAGTGGGTACTAGCACACTGTGGACTCCAGGCAAATGAAGCAGCAGATTCCCTGGCAAAGAAAGCAACCAAAATTATACAAATAACAGATATATATAAACCAATTCCTTTCTATACCGCCAAACGGTTAATTAAAACTTTTAGAGAGGCTTATTGGAAAAACGTAAAAGAGGCAAAAAAACACAAGAAATGGATCGAGTAAATCACAAATATTCTACTTTGGCCAAAGGACAGATCTGTTGCCACTTTTCGCCTCCTACTGGAAATGATTGCCTCTCCAATCATCTATCTGTATATATAAAAGAGGCATCTTGTTTGTCTGTTTGTTTGCTATAACCGTCTAGGCCGTTCGTAGGATCTGGACTAAACTTGGCACACTGTCGAAGTAGAACAAGAGAAAGCTAATGTCGAAAAAAATGAAAGTAATAGGATTAATAGTTTTTTAGTTATTTTATGTTTTGTCCAGTTTCCATTTTTCGCTATCGCGAGCTAAATTTTCGTTCGAAAACTACTATATTGAAATTGCAGTTTTTTGGGAATTTTTAAAAGAAATTCCAATTTTCAACAAAATATACTGTTTTTCTTTTTAAACTCTCGCATGAAAAAATCTAACAGGAAAAAAATATTCCATCCGTTTACCGTTGATAAAACATTGATTTCGCCCTCTTTTAAATTTTGAACCGTACAGATATGTTAATTAGATTATTTTTCTGAAAAGACCACAGGTTAAAAATTTCACGATTCTCTATTCCGGAAGGAAGGAAGGTAGAAAAGACGTTCCCCCCATTGGCTAAACCACGTTTCTAAGACAACTAGGAAGGTATTTTTTGTCGTGTGTGCAGGAGAAAGGGGGGGGGACGCTGTCAGTCGAATAGATGGAATTTTTCTTAAAGGCACTTTGCGAGAATCACACTTTTTTACAATTTTCAGCAAGTCATTTTGTTACTATCTGTGGGTTGGGAATTATTTATATGATTTTTTTTCTGCAAAGATCTCGAAGGATGGGGTTAGAAGGTGACCGTCCTGTTCATTTTTTTCTTTTTCGTTGCAGCGGGAAGTCCCATGTCCTTTTATTATCATCGCAGCGGGAGGATTCACATTCTTTCCCTTTACAATCTCATACCGACGACTGGACTCTATTTGTTTTTAGTAGTTGCGTAGGTATTAGCCATAAATGATGGCTAGAACACAGACAGGTAGAAGGGGAGAAGCCTAGCCACGTCCTATTTCCAGTAGAACTCATTCTTTTTTCGTTGTTGCAGCGGGAAGTCCCCTGTCCTTTTTTTTATCATTGCAGCGGGAGGATTCCCATTCCTTCCCTTTACAATCTATATTTAAGATCAATGGGTATTTCTCTTCTATTGCACGGCAACGCTGCTAGTATCGTATAAAAATACTGTCAGGTCCTCTTTGCCAACTGTGTAACATCCAAGAGTAAATGGACCATTTGAGTCACTGCTCTGCACTGAACTTGAGACACTTGTGGGAGAAACCCTGGAAAGCTCAGCAAAAGAGGAACGATTTACAGACTCACTGTAGTTTCAGTTTTGTTACCTGTGTTCCTCTTCCTCTACTTTTGTTCTTTGTTCTAGTTCTAATGTTTGTTATTCTGACTACAGTTGTCTTTTAATCTACCATTAGAAATGTTTTTTTTTTTTTTAAGTTTCTTCAGCCTAGCAACCACTGAAACAACTACTATGTGATAATCACTTCTCTAAATCTGACTGACCAAAAGTCCCTATTCCCCAAACGTTTTGATCTGTCCCTCCAAATTAGAAAAGCGATAGCAAAAAAAATTTTTTTCATTATATTCTTTGTTTTTTTAAATAATTATGTTTCCTTAATTTTATGAACAGAAAATTTCGACATGACGTTTGGACGAACGCAAGCAGCAAGGGGATAGAGAGGAAATTGAACCCACGACCATACACTTACGTTATGTAATGTGACCACACGTCCCCAATTTCTGTGTGTTTTTTTTTCCCTTGTGATTTGATCCCAAAATGTAAAAAAGCAATTGGGCACAATTTTGAATTATTACAGTACTTTTTAATAGATCATTGTTAATTATATCATTAATTATAAAATGCCCCTAATTTTGTTTCAGAATTGGGGACATGTCCTCAATTCTATGTTCAAAAATCTGGTCACCTTAGCTTACGCGATTAGCGTGGAGTGGAGTCACCCCCCCCCCTCAAAAAAAAAAAAAAAAAAAGGAATTAGAAACTAGAAAGATCACTATAACTATTTTGGAAAAGCACTAAATTTATAAAATGTCCTTAATTTTTTTCTAAATCGAGGACATCACACTCATTTGTCCTCGATTTTTAGATCAAGTGTTTGAAAAGAGAGCTGGAAACAGTGCACCGTATTAGCAACCCATTCCCCTCCCCTCGAAACAAAAAAAAAAACCTGGATTCAGAAAGTTTTAGCTCATACTAGCTTTGTATTTTATTGATAGCTAATTAGCACTGATAATTTAACTACTCACCAATGACGATCTATTAAATCACTAATTAGCATTAATAATAAATACAATCTAACTACCACTAACCATGGGTGACCATAAGGGGGGCCAAGGTAGGGCACTTGCCACCCCTTATGGAGTGGAGTGTTTTAGCACATTCTCTCATGATGGAAACTAAATTGCACCACTCTGCAAAATTGTTGGATTGTAAAGTTTGCAGTTTGCGCCTTCCAAGAAATATTTCTATGGGCATTCAAACCATTAATTTATTTATCTACCTATTAATATGAAAATGAACCAACAACCTCCCTCCCCTATTAAAAAAAACTTTGGGGTGTGCTAGACCGATTCTGGAATAAAAATTCGGGACATTTTATAAATTCAATGATTTTCACAAATAGTAACAAGAAACATACAACGTATCAGCAACTTTGGAAAATGTGTAAAATTATGTCCTAAAAGACATTTCCTTCATATATTTACGAGGCACTTAGAACATAGAAACATATTCCACAGTATATAAACATACTTTCCCTGGGTATAGGAGCACAAAATTTGATAAATGCACTGGACGAAAAAATGTTAATAGTCAGGCCCCGCATTACGAGAGTAAACTTCAGAATAACAATGAATTATTTTATTCTGTACCTAAAGTTGTCCTATCCACAAAAGGTTCGAATGTGCATGTGATATTGCCACAGAAAATGACTTTAGATTGTTTTCATAGAGAGAATATTCTTTTGGATGGCATATTTGGGTCAAAATAAAGAAATATGCAATTTTTAAAAACAAATGAGTAAATTACTTTATTGCAAACTGATTTTCGATTACCAGAAATGATAAAACAAAATCACATTCAATACAAGTGTATTCTTGTGTAAGCAATCATGATCTAAATCTACAATTTTGTTTTAGTAATTACTAATTTAAATTAATCTATCATTTTTAATATACAATGATTTAAATTAATCTATCATTTTTAATATACAATGATTTAAAATATACAATGATTATAAGTGCATCTAGTGGAGTCGACTTATGAAAGAAATGTGTTCCAATAATGCTTTGCGTTAAGTGAAGGTTTCACTTTGTGTGCATATATACAACTTTTCAAAACATATACCAGAATAATTTTACAAACACCCCCTAACTGTTTTAAACTATTCCCTAACTATATGTTAACATTTACCACATAAAGTAATGAATAAATGAATGTTGTCATTTCTTGCTGTTGGTGAAAAATCTCGTGCAGTGGGCTAAAAGTAATATCCACTATATACGATTTTAAGTGGTAGCCAAACTTAGCCATCACATACAAAAATAAAGGCTTTTGATTACACAAATAATAAATGTAAAAAAGTTCCAAGATGAGTTAACAAATGTTGGTCAATTATAAAGAATTCTTGCTAGTATTTGTAAAAATGTGTCAATTAATAACTTTTTGTTTGAATTCAAGTTTTTTGATTTTTCATAAAAGAAATTGAAGATTTATAGCTAGGGAAGTTTTTCAGGGGGAGTGGGGGATTAAATAAGCCATAAATAAATAAACAAAATTTCTCCATCACAGAAAGCTTGAAATGCAAAAATTTGAAGAGAAAAAAATCTCCAATATTGTCCCAGCAAGTAAAAATTTTAACTAACCACAAGATAAAAAATTTACGTTTTATTTTGGATACTATTAGTTTTCTTTAAAAAAAAAAAAAAAAACTGATAAAAAGTGTTTCAGTGTGATCTTCAACTTCTGTCTTTTTAAAAATATAAGTCCACAGGTACACTGTACATAAAAGAAAGATTACCATAAACTATAATATATTCAGTTAATCTTGGAGGCAATCCCCTTGTTTCCTTTCCAGTGCAAATTGTGCATGTACCACATCTACAATAATAACTGCAATGTAGAGATGTATGGCATAAATAAAAATAAAAACAACACAGGTAGTTCATCTTTATTTAAATTTATTGGAGCCTATTTATCACAAACATGATTTCGAAACAACATTCACTTTTCGAGGCATAGGTACAAAAGACAGCAGATATTTGTCAGGAATGTTCTTTTAGTCATACACAGCACCGGTGAAGGCTTATGACTTATTTCAGTGGTAGGGTATCAATGTTGTTGTTGTCGTGTCTATGGATAGACGACACTATCCATGAAAACAGGGGTGCCATTGCCCCTGAGGGGGTTGGACTTCTACTTTTTGGTCCCTAATTTTGAACCGATTCCAGATGAGGGAGCAACCACCACTTGAAATCGGCACCCCCAGAGGTATCGTTTAACAACTTGGAGGACATTGGAGCCACGACGGATTTTACATGCACCAGCTCCCATTAGCGTATACAGTTTCACAGCGGACGAGCCGAGAGGGAGATGACCCTCCCAAGCACTGGCCAAGCCGGATGCTGCTTCACTTGCCGTGTTCTTATGGGAACGGAGTTTAGTGCCCAGACCACTGCGGGACGTAGGGTATCAATAAAATATGTATTGGTTTGTTTAAAAATCATGTACATTTTTGTTATTACATATAAATATAATACACCAGTTTCTTAATTATAAATACATGCACAGCAAGCACCTTATATCTTATGGTGGCGATGTATGTCCGTTTTGAACCTTGTGCCATTTAAACCCCAACTAACCAAACAACTATATGCATACAATTTAAATGATTATAAAAAAATATAAATACATTTGATTAATATCTTCTTCTTTTTTTGCTATATTACACATATATATACTTTTAAATGCTTATTAAAGAAAGCGCTAAGCAAAGAAATAAAAACAAGCACTACTTATGAAATATGTAGTGAGTCTAAGATAACCTAATTGCATTGCACTTATATTGGGAGTCAAACATGATTGAGACACAGCTGAAAAATTAATTTAAACATATAAAAAAGAAGACGTAAATGTATCATTTGCTGCATTCTTCTAAAGGAAAACAGGTAATTTTATCTTAGAATTCATCTTTTTCGAAATTAGTGAATATCACCCACAGATCATGATGGTGAATGGGAAAGCAAAGCAAAAACATGAACATTCTACAAAAACTAGAAAATGAGTTTCCAAAGTAATCACCATTTGCAGTTCCATATAGAAACATAGTAGGTTGTTTAAAGAGTAGGAATATTACCAAAATCTATAAATGATAGCAGAATCAACACAATACATCTCTGGAGCTTCTGTGACTATTCCATCTGAATTTCTGAACTGATCTCTATGTATTTTTGCCTGAGATGACATGCTTATTGCTGTAGCAAATAGATGTTAATTTGAAATCATTATTTATACATCAGCTACAGCTACATGTGCATGGGTGCCTATAGGGGGGGGGGGCAAGGTAGGGCAATTGCCCTCCCTGTAAAATCCCCAGATCCGCACCAAAGGGCAGGCTTGGTGTCGCCTTTCCAGACAGTTTGTTACAAAGGAACATTCAAAGAGCTGGCGAAATTGATAGCTCCTACGTCAGCAGACCTGAAGGTGCGGTCTAGCGGAGACGTACAGGCGCCAGGTACGGACCAATTGGCGATCCTTGAATCCACCCCCGTCTTTGGAGAGATCCAAAAAGATGAAGGGGGGGAAGAAACCGGACAAGAGAGCCCTGGAGCAGTTTGCAGTTCAGAGCGAGAGCTGAAGAGGTGAGGTTCTAGAGAGAGATCCTCTGCCGAAAATTTTTGAAGTCTGATCGAAGGACTGTAGGGCGCTGCCCTGTAAATTGTTTTTTGCAAGTCTGGTTGTGGACTGAAGGGCTCTGCCCGTGTGAAAGGACTAGTCTTATATTAATAATGTCCAACGAACTCTTATTTACTTGTATCTAGCAGCATATTTAATCAAGATTGTTTTAAATTGTAAATAAATAAATTTTTATCCTGTAAACGTAACTTAGCTGTAATTCTCAAACGCTACCATTCCACTCCCAAGACGTTACCCCCACCCTAGATTTTTAGCATAATGCCTTATGATGCAAACAAAATTGTATCACAAGTGAAATGAAATTGCAACAAGTTTGAAATTTGCCACCCTTAGAAAAATTTTTTGAAGTTTGCCTCCCCTTCCCCCCCAGAAAAATTTCCATTGGCACCCACGTACAAGTATATGAATTTTGGAAAGATAAAACTTCCTGGTTTCCAATGTAGAATAGAATGCAACAAAAAGTACATTTCTATCACCATCTGCTTCTTTCTTTTTTGAATGGATCCGTTATTTTTGGAGCATCCTATTTAGGTTTTTTCTCTGAGTGTAAAAGGAGATGTTTGTTCAAGTGTCCTTGCCTAGGAAAAGCTTTTTGACATATGTGGCAAGCATAGGGTGTATCTCCACTGTGAATACGAAGGTGATAGCTCAGGTTACTCCTGTGTCTGAATGTTTTCTGGCACACATTACACTCATAAGGCTTCGCTCCCATGTGAATGCGGAGATGTTCATTCAAAGTACTCTGCCGTGTGAATGCTCTCTGACACACATCGCACACATAGGGTTTCACTCCTGTGTGAATGCGAAGATGATCGGTCAGCATGCACTGACGAGTGAATGCTTTCTGACACACATCGCAAACAAAAGGCTTTTCCCCAGTGTGAGTACGGAGGTGATCATTGCATTTATCCAGCCGGTTGAATGTTTTCTGACACACATCGCAAGCATAGAGCTTCTCTCCTGTGTGAAGGCGGACGTGCTTATTCAGCTCTCCCTGCTGAATGAATGCTTTCTGACACACATTACAAATAAAGGGCCTCTCTCCAGTATGGATGCGGTGATGAACTTTCAGGTTGGATCGACGCGAAAATGCTTTTTGACACAGATCACAGACATACGGCTTTTCACCTGTGTGAATGCGAAGGTGACTCATCAAGTGCCAGGAATAAGAAAATGTCAGGTGGCACACAGAACATTCGTGGTGCTTTTTCTCATCTAAATGAATTTGAACATGGTTACTCAAATGCTCTATGCAGGAAAATATTTTGTCACATTTATCACATGCATGAAGCTCCTCTACTGGGTCGTCCTGAAGTTGCTCCTGACAGAGATTAAGTTCTTCAAGATGTTGATCTTGACTGAGATCTAGCTCTTCTACATGATGCTCTTGACCAAGATCTGGCTTTTCTAGATGTTGCTTTTGACCTATATCTGGCTCTTCTAAATTTTTCTCCTGACCAAGATCTGACTCTTCTAGATGTTGCTCTTGACCGAGATCCGACTCTTCCAGATGTTGCTCTTGACCGAGATCTGACTCTTCCAGATGTTGCTCTTGACTAAGATCCGACTCTTCGAGATGTTGCTCTTGACCAAGATCAGACTCTTCTAGATGTTGCTCTTGACCAAGATCCGACTCTTCCAGATATTGCTCTTGACGGAAATCCAACACTTCTAGATGTTGCTCTTGACCAAGATCAGACTCTTCTAGATGTTGCTCTTGACCAAGATCCGACTCTTCCAGATATTGCTCTTGACCGAAATACGACTCTTCTAGATGTTGCTTTTGACCAAGATCTGACTCTTCTAGATGTTGCTCTTGACCAAGATCCGACTCTTCCAGATGTTGCTCTTGACCAAGATCCAGCTCTTCTAGATGTTGCTCTTGAGCAGAGAAAATGCCTGAACTTTCCTCATTCAAGCAAGGTAGTATTTCCTCCATTTGAACCTTGATATGCTAAATAAAGGCAAATCTTTTAAAACTGAATTTAAACTATCAGGGACACAGTAAAAAAAAAAAAAAAAAAAAAAAAAATATATATATATATATATATATATATATATAGTCTACTTTAGATTTGAAAAACTTCTTTGTTGTTTGCTGAACTAGTATCAGGTACATTGATAATAAGAAAATTTTCTTAATAAGAAAACAATTTGTAAAGCTTAAAGAAAGAGTGTTTCATAACAAAAATACCATTCCTGAAATGATACTACGGAGAATAAGTTTTCGATTGATATACCCCACATGTTCACTGTTTTGAATAATGAGAATTGAAACCTACAGTAGGGAAAAAAAAAAAAAGATTCTCAAGTATTAATTCTAGGGTCAGTTGGTGGAAAATGGTGAGAAAATCATGTTTTTTTTTTTTTTTTTAAATCAAGATGTTAAATTTACAATGATCAAACTATTGATGCATATTACATAAATCTGACATAGACTGAAAATACAACATTATTTTTTAATATCAAAATACTTTTTTACAGTGTCATTTTTAATTAGGCAAGTATTCATACCAGCATTTTTCCTCACTATGGTGTAAAGTAGGGGTAGTACAAATGTAACTGTATATTTTTATTAAAAACTGTGGTAATGCTATGAATGATATAAAAAGCATTCAATTCAGTGTATTCTTAAATATACTGAAAGAAAGCAATGCACAGAAAGGGATTATTTTCTAAAATATTTAGCTGAAAAAATAATGTCCACGATTATCACATTTAGGTTCACTCAGTATGCAGCAAATGCTACTTGGTTCCACCAAATCAATTTATGACAATAAACAGTAGATTAAAATGTCAATTTGATCAATTATAACTATTGTTTCAGAAAATTTACTAAAGGAAAAATAGAAAAGTTAGGAACTTATAGAACTTTACTAAGTCTAACCATACCATCATTTTATCTTACCCCAGAAGTAAAAAAATAAAAAATAGAAATTATAATTTTCTTCTTTATACATATATACATATATCTATATATACATACATATAGTCAACTCCGGATATAGTGAACTTTTGGTTATAGTGAACGCAAATCATTAGTCCTTATTCACATACATTAGAAATGTGCATAGCTCTTTTCGGTTTAATGAACTATAACTTCGGTTATAGTGAACTTAGAAATTGAAATAAATTCCGGAAACAGCGGAGTCGATGTTGTTGTATGCCTTTTCCCATTAAGGGTGTCTCTTTCATGTTCGAGTAGACAAAAAAATATGAATCGGATGACAGCTGTGACCTATGATTTTATAGATGTTGATGCTGATGTCATTAGAAATGAAGTTCAGACAGATGAATACACTGTCACCAGAGAATGGGTTCAAACTGCTAAAGCAATGGAGAGTGTAAAGACTGCTGTAAGGTTTTTAGAATGCTAAGATAATGCTGAAACGAGTCTAGAAATTGCAGAAAAGCTGGAAAAAGACTTAGAAAAAATGTTTATCAAAACTGTCCACACTAAGCAGCAGTGCATAACAGACTATTTTCATGTTCAATTAAGGTAATACAAATATGTTTTCTTTTAATTTAATGAATGTACATTATTTATGTAATGATGAATAATGTTTGATCAATAGTAAATATCTTCTATGATTATAAATGCAGTTATGTTTGATTTACTTAATAAATATTCAGTATGAGCATAAAATATTTTTTTAGTTTATTAAGTTTCTCTGTTCACCAAGGGGACACTTCGGTTTTAGTGAACTTCGGATATAGTGGAAGAAAGTTGATGATCCCCATAGGTTCACTATAACCAGAGTTAACTGTATACATATATTCCAGTCCACTTGAAGTCTCTCTACTAATACATATCGAAATATAAATGTTTTATATAATTATAAGGAATCTAGATGACAGTGTTTCAGTATCGCTTGTTAACAGATAGTATATTTAAAGCAAAAAACAAGAATTTTTGCACACTTTAATGTTGTTGAAAGATCTTAAAGTTCATTGGAAATACTTGTCATGTTCTTAAAATATATCTCTATAGAAAAAAAAAAATAATAATCTAAATTTTTATGGTGAAAAAAGGTATTTTTCAATCTACCCGCATGCCACTATTTTCCTCCACATGACCTTATATCTTTTTTCCCCTAATGAATTCATTAAACTCTGACATTTTCCAGCATACAATCTCAATTAAAAAGCTACCAATATTTCATTTTTTATTTTAGAGCAGCACAATGTGCCATTTTACACTACACAGTACTACTATACTGGGCGATTCAAAAATAGATGTTATGCGATCAAGCTCTCTAGTAATTTTTTAAACCATGAGTGATCAAAACAAAGTTTTAATTAGAAAAGTTAGTCAAATGAAGAGTACCTTCCAAACATCGAAGTTTTTTTTACAAGGCTGTATAAATATTAAAAATACAAAATTAAATTTTTATAAAGTCCCTCATTTCTTATAACTTATCACTAGGAAAAATATTGCTCTGTGTAAGAAAGTAAATAAAAAAAAATTCCATATCTCTGAGTGGAATAGTTTGAGATATCGTAAGTTGAAAACTTTAACATTTGTCGCCAAATACTAAGGGGATGTCTCGAAAGTGAGAAAAATTTAATTATTTTTTAACTGATGTTAGAGGTCATTTGATAGCTGACATTTAACCTCTGGAAATCTTATTTCAGGAAAATATTTTGTAACTGTTTAGCAGTTTCTAGTGAAAGTTAACCTGTATCATTTTCTCTGCTACACTTTGAAACCACCTTCTCAAGAAGTATGACATATTTAGTCGATGAGACAGAAAAGACTAAATTATCAGTAATGTAATGACAATTAGTTTAGGTAAAATTAAACTTACCAATTTCACATGTTCAAACGTGTTTGATTGGCATCTTCCAACAAAAGGACCTTTATTTAACTTTTATTAACTCATAGTTAACCCCCAAAATGTTTTTTTTTTTTTTTTTTCTCTCTCCCATCAGGAAATTGATGCAGATCACTGATACCAGATTGGGAGGTTTCCCCCAGATTTAGGGAGATTTTCAAGGGAAGAAATAGTTTAGGGGGGAAATTAAATTGGGGATTCCTAGGAGAATTTTATTTTTTTATTTCTATGTGCTGATGGAGTGTCAATGCTTTCATTTAAAAAAATATGTATAATGGCAACTTTGAGATGGTAATTTTAGAATTTCTAAACAGAGGTGAGAGTTTATAATCATATTTTTTCATTCATTTCCTTTTTCTTTATACATTCTTATTACCCCCATCATGTACATATTACAAAATATTGTATCAGATCTAGTCGCATAAGCATTCAAATGTTCTTGTATGTTTTCTTTCACTTTGTTCTTTTATTTATTGCATGTTACATTTATTTCTTAAAATCTTTAATAAAATTTTTTTAAACTATTGTACAGGTATTATATGCATAACCTTGCTATATTTTATTTAAAATATCTACCTATGCCCAGGTAAAATTGCAGTTAAGGATTTTATAATATGACCACAGTAATATATGGCATTTTATATTTTAAATGAGGTATTCAATTTATTATACCAAATATCTATATATATCTATATATATATCTAAAGATTGTTAACATTTGGAGGGAAATTCGATTGCGTTTAGTGGAAAATGTTCCAGAGAGTCTGGCAACACTGATGCAGATACTGCAGGTAAAGTGGTGTAAGTCATCATTTTTAACTTAGAATTCTTTCAGAAACCATTCTAATCAAAGACATGGAAATAGTCAATAGGTTACTCCTCTCCTCTTTTTCAGGTACTGTTATACCTTTCCCAAGATTACTGTCTGAAATGTTTACAAAGTAAATAAATAAATAAAAAACCTACCAATGGCTGAGCGAATAAGACACTGAATATTATGAGATGCTGAAGTGTGCAAGTCTAGAGTTCTTGACTTGCATGTGAATGTCAATCTAAAAAGGTCTAGAGCATAGGTACCCAACGTGGGCGATAACGCCCCCTTGTGGGCGTTTGAGGCTTTCAGGGGGGGCAGTAAAAGACCCAGAGAAAATTAGGGGGGGGGGCGTTGATATAGCACGGAGGGGTGTGGGAAGATTAACCAAATATAGTCTAAAAAGAACTAAAAATTATGCGGATATTTTAATAAAAATAAATTTTGATAAAAATACTTTTTAATATAATTAAGTATGCATTTTGATTGTTCTCTGAAGCTGTCAATTTATTTATATAGAAAGCAATAGTTTATTATCTATTACTTCATATCATCAAAACCCCTGCCTGTCCTTATAACAGGAAAGCTAATACTTTTATTCCTCTTTTTTAAATGAAGAAGAAATTCAGTAGTGTTTCAATTCCAGCAATATTCTATCTATTAGTAATTTTTAAAAAAAATTTTATTCTTGTTTTCACCATGCGTTATGTACATTCTTGTTTCTCTGGAGTGGGGGGGGGGCGGTATTGAAATATTCACTAGAAAAAGGGGGAACCAGTTCAAAAAAGGTTGGGAACCTATGGTCTAGAGTATTGGACAGATTTTCTAGATGTAACATGAATGCATGTTAGAACCACTCCAAAAGTCCTCTGCCCAAGGCATTGCCTCTTAGAGAGAAAGTCCTCGTGTAGCTTTGCCTAAAAAAAAAAAAAAAAAAGATCAAACAAATAAATAAAACAAGAGTTAACAGATACAAATGTTGATAACACTATTATTATTGAAATGTGTATGCATAACAAAAAATTTAAAAGATCATGATTTTTCTATTTGATTTATGAAATGCTGCAACTTTTATATACAGGGTATCCCAAAAAGGTGGTAATGGGCTTCAAATCTTTATCTATTAGAGATAAGTGGGCAGTGTAAATTGGAAAAATGTTCAAAATAAGACTCCATTAAGAAAAATCCCCTCTAGTTCATTTTCAAAAAGTGACACTTTTTAAATTTGTATATGATTCCCATGAAAAAAATTTCCGAAGAGTAAAATGTACCACATACACTAAGGAGGTGATGCACAAAATTTGAGAATTATATTTTTTAAAGTGTCTGAGGAATGAAGATGCAGACTTAACCACTTTTCCATGGCTCTTGACGGGAAAAAAAATCTCATCGAATGATCGCATTTAAGTGGTTGTACAGAAATTATGAAAGAAATTTTTTTTTTTTTTCACTCAAACAATAGTTTCTATTCAAAATCATGTATAGTCCCACAACATCTTTCTGTAAAGATATCTCAGACGTGTTTTATGATGAAAGGGTGAAAATTTGTACGTCGACACATTAGTTTGGGCACAATTTAGAAATTCGGACTATTTTCATACGGGGGCTGTATACAAATTTAAAATGTGTAACTTTTTGCAGATGAACTATTGGGATTTTTTCTTAACAGGGTCTTATTTTCGGCCTTACTTTGAACAATTTTTCAACTTACATTGCCCACTTATCTTCAGAGCCTTATTATCGCATGGGCAAATCGGGACTTTGTCCAGGGCCCCCAATATCAAATGTTGTTCTTTTTTACATCAAAATTTCATGAAAAATACAACAAATTTCATAGATGGGTGCCCCCAAATTCAGCAGTGCCCGGGGCCCCAGTTGGACGTAATCAGGCTCTGCTTATCTTTAATAGATAAAGAATTAAAGCCCATTACCACCTTTTTGGGACACTCTGTGTATATATATACAGGCACAAAAAGTAGATTCTCATGTCATATTTGCCTTTGTGACTAATGTTCAAAATTGAAATGTTAACACTGCTTTATTCAAAATTTAATCCTAAATTATACATGGACATTCCTCTGTATAGAAAAGTCCTGAAATTGTAGTTTTTAATTTACATGCGATCAGCCACACGACACGTAAGGGGAAGAAGCACATACACATACAATCATAAACTATACTATACCCTGTTAATGTGGCAGGAATTTCAGTTAATTCACTGAACTTTATGATGTTACCAGAATTAAACAGCATTAAAAGCAGTCAATGGCACAGACCTGTTACACAACAGAAAAATGTGTGAGAAATGGAGATTTATTTTTGAAAAACATAATTTAATTAAACTTTTTTACATTACCCTTACTTACAGCAAATGTTGAAAATGTTCGCCACCTTTTTTGAATGCAAACATGAACACGTTGGAACAAGTTTTTTGACACACTTTGGCAGCATTGTTGGTGTTATTGACGAGATTTCTTCAGTCATGATTTGTTTTAATTCATCAATGTTTGCAGGGATTCTCTGGAAAACTTGAGCATTTTCAACATTTGCTGTAAGGAATGATAATATAAAGTTATTTTCATGATAAAAATTTCATGCAGTTTTAAAATAAAAATAAAAAATAATATTTCGATAGGATGTTTTAAAATTATTAAAAAGTAAGCTTCTAAATTACTTTACGAGCTTTAATATCAAAACATATTTTATGATACCTGAGTGTTATAAATAATTTAAATTAGTGATGCATTACAGTGAAAACTGGAATGAAGTGGACGAGATTTTACATCACAACCACTTGGAGTGTTGCATTATGTTTTCCAAAAATAAAATTATCGCAGGATTCGGTAAAAGATTGGTAACAAAAAGTAAGGTATCTACAGTGACCCGCAGACCTGGTTCCTGAAACAGCCCTCCCCCATCACTGTTACACTGGTAGGAACAGCTGTTCTCTGTTACATCATGACCATTACCCACTACCCCAAATGTGGTACTATTAAAATTCTGAGGGAGGTTTGGATTTTTTTTTTTTCTCTGAACCTACTACAGCAAAGGGGTATTTAAAAAAAGTCTTGTAATGCCAATTAACAAAGCTACATAAGAACTTATGCTTTTAAAAATATATAAGAATGTATTAACTATAAGTATTCTTTTTAAATAATAAAACAGATTCCCAATTCCTCTGACAGACCCTAGGTTCTACATTGGAGTAACACATGAATTAAATGTTTTATAGCACATAACCCCGCATTCATCATTTTAATGTATCGATCATTTTATTTCTATGGTCCCTCTGAACAAATTGTATTTAAATAACATTAAAGAAACCTGTATGTATCATTCGTCAAAAAGTGATTTTCCTGTATTCATTTTTATAAAATTTTTCTCCTGACCAAAATTAAATTGAAGATTAAGGGGATCCATATGGCATACAAACTGTAATTGCTTCTTGGTATGATTCCTTGGCTTATTGATGAACAGACAAACAATGGTTGCATGCTGAAAAGTAGTGATGCAACGGATATCAATTTGGCTGGATACCGAATATCCGGCCAAACTTTCAACCAGATATCCAGTAATCCGGCAGCAGTATGTTTCCTTTCTTTGCTTCATTTTCACTAATTTTTTTAGATCATCAGCTTACTTTTTACTTTAAATTTTCTCATTAGTTTCAAATCATTTAATTCAAAAGCCAGAAATCTTTTTGGGATTGTTTCCATGAAAGTAGCACCAGTTCTGCTGCAATTAAAGCTGATTCAAATAAATGTCATTGATATTCTCCTTTAAGAGTTAGATAAATATCTTCTTGAAAAAAAAAAATCTACATTCAACTACTGGAAAATCAACGTAACTTTGACAGATAATAAATGACATTTTCTCACCAGCCAGCAGTACTACAGCAAGTACACTATTCTCATAAGTTCGGTCAATTTATGAGGGGGGAGGCGGTAATCGAATTCTTACAAGATTGAAACACAGTGTTTTTGCATAATAATTTCCTCCAGTAATAATTTACTGCTTAAAAAAAAAAGATAGTTTTTCCACATTTTCTATACATGATAAAAATACATTCTAAAATGTATTAAAAACAAAATTTTCACAAAACTTTGTTTTTTCTCATTTTTTATTATTCCAGTGTTTAGAATTTATTAATTTATTATGTTTATTTATGTTATTTTTCAGTATATAATCTTAGGCCGGATATTTGTAATATCAGACTACTGTCAATTATCCGGCATATTGGCCAGATACAGTGTGTTTGCCGGATATCCATTGCATCCCTATTGAAAAGGATATATACAGCCTGAAATTTAATGATTATATTTCCATTAACCATATGGTATCCTATACATGGAAGAAATGTGGGATGATCCAAAAAATGAAACTAATGGCAAAACAGAGGATATTGTTCATGTCAATGAGATTGAGTCTACACTAGTATGAAGTTTGTCTGAAGCAATAACAGTATTTGAAACTGTATGACCTTTTTTTATACAAATATAAAATCACAGAAAAGGTCTAGTAAAATATTGTAAATCTTGAAAATTTTAGTTTAATTTAAAAAATAAACCCAACATAAAATTACTGACTTTTTAATAAGTATCACTTAATTTTCATCTTCCACTTATTTGTTTTACAATTTTGTAACAAATTAATATTTGTTGAAATACAGTCACTGCGTGCATGCATATGTTTTCTTTCTTTGCTTCATTTTCACTAATTTTTTTAGATCATTCAGCTTACTTTTTACTTTAAATTTTCTCATTAGTTTCAAATCATTTAATTCAAAAGCCAGAAATCTTTTTGGGATTGTTTCCATGAAAGTAGCACCAGGTCTGCTGCAATTAAAGCTGATACAAATAAATGTCATTGATATTCTCCTTTAAGAGTTAGATAAATTTCTTCTTGAAAGAAAAAAAAATCTACATTCAACTACTGGAAAATCAACGTAACTTTGACAAATAATAAATGACATTTTCTCACCAGCCAGCAGTACTACAGCAAGTACACTATTCTCATAATTTGGGTCAATTTATGAAGGTAATCGAATTCTTACAAGATTGAAACACAGTGTTTTTGCATAATAATTTCCTCCAGTAATAATTAACTGCTTAAAAAAAAAGGATAGTTTTTCCCCATTTTTATACATGATAAAAATACATTCTAAAATGTATTAAAAACAAAATTTTCACAAAACTTTGTTTTTTCTCATTTTTTATTATTCCAGTGTTTAGAATTTATTAATTTATTATGTTTATTTATGTTATTTTTCAGTATATAATCTTAGGCCGGATGTACTGCCGGATATTTGCAATATCAGACTACTGCCAATTATCCGGCATATTGGCCAGATACAGTGTGTTTGCCGGATATCCATTGCATCCCTATTGAAAATAATATATACAGCCTGAAATTTAATGATTAAATTTCCATTAATCATATGGTATCCTATCCATGGAAGAAATGTGGGATGATGCAAAAAATGAAACTAGTGGCAAAACAGAGGATATTGTTCACGTCAATGAGATTGAGTCTAAACTAGTATGAAGTTTGTCTGAAGCAATAATGGTATTTGAAACTGTATGACCTTTTTTTATACAAATATAAAATCACAGAAATGGTCTAGTAAAATATTGTAAATCTTGAAAATTTTAGTTTAATTTAAAAAATAAACCCAACATAAAATTACTGATTTTTTAATAAGTATCACTTAATTTTCATTTTTCACTTATTTGTTTTACAATTTTGTAACAAATTAATATTTGTTGAAATACAGTCACTGAGTGCATGCATAAACATTGCTTTATCGTATTTTAACTTTAACTCGCATTCATCGTTTTTTCCTACGTATCCCATGAAAAACAAAGAAACGAGGCTCTACTTTGCATACATACACATAATACACTTTGCAACATACACACAAAATAATAAACTAAGTATCACCAATTCAGAGATAATAAATAAAAATACTTATTATGCAGGTGGTCCTCTGTGTAAGTATATGTCTGAGCCCTTGAATACGTTTTGTTGTAGAATGAACAGAATTCTATAAAAGGATGACCCGTTTTTCTAGATTTATAGAATCATTTTCTTAAGGTCTGGGTCGTCAATCGTCCATGGATGTTTGCGATTAATACAAAATTACAAGAGTTGTCACCAATACATTTACACATATAGTAAATACCTAAATTGGCATACAATAAAACAAATGTAAGGTTAATCAAAACAAATATGTTTTAAAATGAACATCAAAACATTTTTTTTTTTTTAAACTTGTACTAGTATATAAAACATATTAAGTTCTAACTTTATCTTGTTATTTGAAATAATTACAGATGTATTCAACACTGCACATTGTACTTTACGTTTCAACAATAATAAATCGCGATACAGCTTTCTGGGGACTTCATCTGACAACACAGATCGCCATTAAGAATATGAAAGAACCGTTCACTGTGAATCATTAAAGATGAATAACCCTACTGGGTAATAAGGATTTGTTCAAGTGAACATCCCGTAGAAACTTCCTGAACACAACGTCAGCAAGGAAGAATAAACCAACGGCTTGTGAAGATTCTCCACATTTATTTTAATATTTGTTAAAATGTCTTATGCTTTTTTGCAATTCAAGATAATTTATATTGACATTTTCAATGTCGCAAGCAATTGTAGAATCAGCTCAAAAGCATGCTAATGCAAATGGATATCCTTAAAGCAGGGACGTACCCAGAAAAAAATTTCGGAAGTGGTCCAAACGATGAAAAAGGCAGAATTTTTCACAAAAAGACGTTATCATTCTTATTTTGTTAACAAAAACTGAAATTTCGGGGGGGGGGGTCCGGACCACCTGGAACAGCCCCTGGGTACGTAATTGCCTTAAAGTGACGTTAAATCAGTTCTTCAATCCGTAGACATTAGCCGCGAACCTAAGGTCCGAAATTTTACAATTGGGGGGGGGGGGGTAAACTGTGGGGGGAAAACTCCTCAGTGGCGTAGCTAAGGGGGGGGGGAGGCTAGGGGCATCTGTCCCCGACCGCAGCACCCAAGGAGAAACAAATTGTATATAATGCCCACCACATTTATCTTGGTAAATAGGAAGGGGCGCAAAATCTTTAATTATCTGCGGACGCTGGAAAATCCTAGCTAGGTTCTCTGAACTCCCTTCATATACACCACTCGTTTGAATCGGGTTACTTAACTTAGTTCAAGAAGAGGTGGGATTATGGCCGATTACTTGCGCGATGCATCTGGACCAGGGAGGGGCGGTGCCCGGGGCGGACTTTCTAAGGTTTCCTAACCCGTATATAAGGGACGTTTAGGAGAAAATCATGGAAAACTCCAAACGGCTAGGTCAACGTACGTGATCTGGATTTGAACCAAGCACCTTCCGCCTCTTATTTGAGGGAGAAAATGTCCTCGGCCACTGGTGGACAGAGGCGTAGCTTGGTAGCCGAAGGCCCTGGTGCAAAAAAAACTGGGGCCCTAACGGTTAAGGTTTTATCAAGTCAAAATGTAAATATATATAAATACATTAAAGCAGGGCCGTATCCAATGGGGGGGGTATAGGGTTGACCCCCCCCCCCATTTGTCAACTTTGTCTAACGATTCGTTTGTATGAATCGCTGACTCAACACTGTTCCAGAAGTTTAACCATTGGCCCAAATCCCCATGAAATTTTACTAAAGAAAGTTTTCAAAAAATACATATATATATATATATACTGTATAGTTATTTTCAGAAAATATTTTCCCCAATACCATAGTTTTTTTCAAATCGTTTGGTAAAAAGTTAAGTGAAACCCCCCGAAACAACAGTCTAGTCACAGCCCTGCTTTAAAGGTACAAAGATACTAGTTTATCATCAGCTGTTTATCGTGCACTGCATGGCACAGCAAAACTACTTACTACATATATGTGCATGAGTGTCTTGAGTGAGCTTTAGTGATCGCCTAGGTTCTACAGGTAAAGTGTTTAGGAACGTATACTATACTTGGATTAATAATATTGGTATTAAGCAATGAAACGAAGTAATTAAAAAGGTTTATGCACGTATGTATGTAAAACACTTTATTGTACATAAAACCTTAATAGTATATTTACACACCGAGGGAAGAATGTAGGCTATTTCAACCCGCGTGTAAAATTGACTCCCTAACCGAAGGCGAGGGTAGCAAACACGCAGACTTTCTCATAAGAGTAAAGTAGCATTTTCGTCCCACAAAACGGGGCAGAAATTTAAACTTCCAGTGCAAACATAATGAAAAAACAATTTATACAGATAAGTCATATACAAAGGCAAACATCCCTTTAAGGGATCTCTTCCAGTTATTATATGAAAGTCAGGCCTGCCTACTATACTGATGTGTATACTGACAACAAAATAACAATTTAGTTTATAATCTTTTCCTAGCCTTAGCTTTAGCAAAAGTATCAATGACTTCGGTTAAATCTAGGCTTGATGCGGCTTTGTTTTCAATTGCTATTAGCGATAAATGTCGGAGTCGAGCTTGGCCCATAGTATTCCTTAAATAATTTTTTATTATTTTCAATTTGCTAAATGATCTTCCAGCTTCTGCCGAAGTAACCGGAATTGTATGGAACAATAACATTGCTGTAAATACTTCTGTTAAGTCGCATTCTAGCACTCCATATTTTCTCATTATTTCTCTACAGAATTGGTGAATAGTCCATGCCTGGGTTAATTCAGGTAGAAGTAGGTGGTAAATATTAAGAAATTGAAGGGAAAAGTTGGGGCCTATTATATCAGAATATTTACTTTGGAATTTGTCACACTTTTGTAATAAAGTTGTTTCATCTACATCCAATAAAAATGATGGTGCTAGAAAATTGAATATTGGACTGACTGCACTCATACCACCAAAACGTGCATTTAATTGAGCTATTATTATGTCGAGTACATTATTAAAAATAGTAATTTTAAATATTTCTTTCCTGTTTCGAAATCGGTAATCAGTAGCTAATTGATCAAAATGTTTTTTAACTTTCTTTTGCCTTTTTTCTTTAAAATGGGGATCTATACCATATTTTCTTGCGGATTCACAGGCTTTGTACTTGAACGATTCGAAGTCATTTCTATAAATTTGCATCTTTGCATTTGCCTCTGCTAAAGCTCTACTTGCCTCGTCCAAATTGATATCGCATTTTTGTAAAGTTTTAGATGCATAATTGATGTCATTCAATACACGGTGCATGAATTCGCAAAGGAACACGAACTCGAAATTTAGCATTTTTGTTTTAATACTTTCTGCTTGACTACGCGCGCCTTACTGGATAATGCTTCGATAACATCGAAAAAACGAAGTTTTATTGCAGATATTGTACTGACCCTACTGGAGCATCTAGTCGGATTTAGATTTTTTAGAGTGGTGTCCTACTCGCCAGTGAATTTTGACAGCAGATCCCAACGTTTGATGCAATTTCCGAAAAAAATATACAAATCTTCCAGCGTTGCGAAAAAAATCTGTAATTCGATACAAGTTCTAACGGCATCATTTACCACCAAATTCAAATTATGAGTGGCGCAATGTATGTACTCCGCATTAGGCTGGATATCCTTGATCTGTTTTTGTACACCATTATACACACCGCTCATCACACTAGCTCCATCATAACCTTGACCCACACATTTTTTTAAATCAATATTTTTGTCGATAAAAAATGTAGTCACCTGGTTGACTAAATCTGCCACACTATGATTGAATGCTGCATAAAAGCCTAGAAACGCTTTTTTTACTTCTATGTCAACTGGCTGTCCATTTTCCGATCTGGTTATTACTGCATACCTCACAACAATGCTTAGCTGGTCTACTTTCGGTATGTCCTGTGTCGTATCCATAATGATTGCGAAAAACGGTGATGCTTTAATTTGTTCTAGCAGATGATTTTCAAGTGAGGTCCCCAAGCACTCAATCATTTCATTTTGAATTGTTGCACTCAAATATCTTGTATATCCTAGAAACAAACAAGACAGACAAATCATGCCGAACGCATCGATTATGAAACACTTCCCAACATACTAGTGCTCGCGCGCACACACACACATCCCCTAAGCAGACAGACCTTGCGAAGTTTTGCTTTAACACAGCACTCGAAATCGGTTAAAAAGAAAAGATGGAAAGTGTTAAAAAGTATGATTTAGAATAAAAAATAGAATTTAAACAGTCAATAAAAATAAACAAGAAGATAAATAAAATGAGAACAAAACTTAGAAATAAGGCTAGAAATAAAGCTTCTGGCTACGCCCCTGCTTTGGGCATATACAAAACTTGCTGCAATACGTGATCATATCGGGCGAGAAGCTCTATAACGGACAGAAAATTTCCATGATACCTTTCCTCACTTAAATTTTCTCGATGTCCTCTTAAAGCCAATGAACTCTTTGCTAGGGTAAGTATGACATCAAATAACCTTTGACCCATGCACACGACACTAATTATGGTTTGCCCCGGATGACATAAACTCTAATTGCGTCATCGCCTGTGAAAATGACCTCTTTTTGCTCACTTTTTACAGCAACAGGTCTTTTTTTTCTAACGCTGAACAATTGATTTCAGACAAGTTTAAAATCGCTGCCCTTGATTTTTGCTTTCCTGAGAAATTATCTAGCCTGGTCATTTGATAGAATCTGCCATCGTTCCTGTTGGGTTGAAAAGCTTCTGTGACTCTATTCTTTTGTTGATTTTTGCAGGGGATTTTTTTTTCTTTTTTTTTTTAGAATCTGATAGTATATTTGGGTTCTAAATGCATGATTTGTGTTCAAAATCATAACTTTGCCCCCCTGACTTTTTAGACTAGGGGGGCAACTTTTACAACTGCAGGGGCAATTGACCCCCTTGCCCCCCCAGATTACGCCTATGCTTTGAAGAACCATTTTCCAAAAAGACGCTTGTTTACGAATTTCGTTTTCAAGTTCTTTGTCGATAGTATCATTTTTTTTCCAAAGTTTATACACAGCACATGCTTCCGTATGGCCACTCGAGAAACTGTGTTGTTTAATTCTTTCTGATAAATGTCTCCAATCCCGAATGCCCGTACACCATGCATTCCCGTACATTCCTTTGCGAAGCAAATAACCAGCAGGGTTGGCCGTAGGCAGCATCTAGAATTTTAGAATAACACAGCCAAAAACGATGAACTGGTCCATATTTAGAAGTAGAAAAATAGTATGATTTTGAAAAACACCTGTTGTTCTGGTGGGAGTCTTTCGGAAAAAGCCCTAAAGGCTGTAAAGGCCCCATATCAAGAATTTGGCGTTTTTCACTATTACTTAATATCTTGTTCGTAAAGTTTCCCAAGTCATAAGAAGATTGGTGGCTCACATATTCCAAACATGATGAGGTCGATGATTCCTCCTCTTGTTACCTGTGTCATGCAGACATCGTCGTCGTTGATGTGATCGATGACATCGTCATCGGTGGCGGAATCTTTGACTGCATTAATTATCATATCTTCTTCAATAGGCTTCTCAACCAGCACTGCAGTGGTCACATTATCTGAGTCACTATCAACAGAAATATTTGGGCCAAAACTACTTGTAGAAGGCTGATTAAAAAATTTGTCTATTTTAGGTAATTTTTGTTTACTGTCTTGTCTTTCCTGACGTTGTTTGCGCTTAAACGCACCACTAGGTCTTTTTTTTTTTATCCATAATTTTATATCTCTAATACATGCAAAATTATTCTTTTACAAGAAACAAGAAACGTAATGTAATGCTACGCTACAAAACATCTTTGAGGAATCCCCGACAAACATTTTATATCGATTAACGTTTGACACGATTGATCGATAGCGGTAGAAAACCTATACAATCATGTACGTAAGAATAGCATTTCTCAAGTAAATATATATAGTTATATGTATACTGGAACTCGAATACTTATAGTTATTTTTTCAAGTAACAGTTTACAGAAAAAAATTCTGTCCGAAACTTGTGGGGAATTCCCGAGAATTCTTTCAAGAGTTTGTGATGAAGATCACATATTTTTCGTGTCTAAAATAATGTTCCTTTGCTTTGCGTTTCTAAATCAAAATGTTTGGTATTCAATTTTCATCTCTCTCTCCACTTAGCTTTTCGGCTAGGTAAAATGTTTTTCTGTCCGCGACGCTGTGCCTGGCTTTTCTGTTCTCTTCCAAATTACTTCGGGTGTAGCGTATGCAATGTAAATTCATTGGTGCCTGCTTGTCGTAACTTCATGATAGAGTTGTCATGATTAAAGTAGTACTGTCGATATGGAAGAGTCAAAAGTTAAAAAAAAAAAAACCGTCTTATTTAACTAGCGTAGTACTTAGTATAAGCGAAATCGCGATGGAGAGGTACTTTTTATAAAAAAAATAAAAATTGTGATTTCTCATAAGACTCAATGTTGAATGTAAAAAATATCAAAGTTCTACGTCTTTTTACTGGTTCTCTGTAGTTTTTCATTTATTTAACGAGATCGTTATCTTATCATAATCTACTAATATAGAAAAATTTAAACGGTAACTCTCTGACCGACAGTACTGTCTTAAAGTCGTGTTGCAACCTATTTTATTTACATTCCAAAGATGAGAGAATTTGCAGCTAGTTCAATATGAGATTTGCTGGCCAGAGTCCGAGGGCCCCCTGAGCTTGGGGGCCCCGGTGCACCGCACCGTCCAGCCCTTCGATAGCTACGCCACTGCTGGTGGAGCTTAATTTGGTTCAAATATTGTTGATTGCATATCTGTTTCACATATGCTTCATTTTAAAAGAAATATTAAAAGGCTTTTTGCTCACAGTGCTAGTGTTGTATAGGCAGAAACATTATCACTGATTTTAAAAGATTACACTAATGTCAGCAAAACTGACAGTCATTTTTGCCTTTATCTTAAATTCTGAAGATCTTCTTATATTCCTTGTGTAAAATTCAAAATGAATTTTCTAAAACTATATTTGCTTAAATTTACTAACAAGTTTTTCTGAATTATAGTCCGTGGATTATCGGAGTTAAAAATGGTGATTTTTATCCGAGAATTATCTGATGATTTTTTTTTTTTTTTTAATATAAAATCGCGAGAGCGATCCATTCCAATCATCAAAATCAGACCAAAAAGTCGGACGTTGAAGGTTTTTCTTAATTTGTGGCTTAGGCCCTTACTCAGATAGATTTAATAGCTACTAAACCTATTGTTTAGTTACTAGATTTAGTAAAGTCGATTGAGATAGAATTTAAAGGCGGATATACTAAACACGTGACCAAAACAAGCTGCGAAAATCACGTGACTAAACAAACGTAAACCTGGAACAAGCGCACCAACTTGTCTACTAACTTCCCTGTTAACTTTTCCCTCATTTTCTCCCTTGATGTTAGTCACGTGTTTAGTACTAAATATATCTGAATTCCTATTTACTAAATTGTAGTATCCCCGCCCCAATGGCGGCTAATGGGATACAGCATGTACTGCCGGGCTGCACTTGAAATTATCAGCACATACTTTAAAATAATTTATTCTACTAACTTTCTTAAATTCAGATTAGAATTATGGAATTTCTGAGGTAAATTTAAAAAAAAAAAAAAAAAAAAAAAACGTATTGTAGTAACTGCCGGATCGCTCATTCAGAAAAAAAGCCCTTTAATCTTCCCGCAATTTAACTGTGAGTCTCCCAGACAGCACATAAGCTTAAATCAAGCTTGAGATTTGGCTTGGCAATGCAAGGTTGGCTTAAGTTGGATTTTGACTTGCAAAGTGCGGTGATGGCGCCATCTGGGAAAGAGAATGGACATTAATTGTCTAGTGTCCTCAAATTGGGGGAAATTCAGTTACCGGGTGTCCTCGCCAAGCGCCGATGTGTCGCCAAGCTTGGAGTTTGGTCGAAAGTTTGTTTACTTTAGCCTTAGAGTCAGATGTCTGTTGTAACCTGTGTAGATTGAGTTGAGGTGTTGGATGATGCTGTAGTTTGATGAAAAAACGCTCGGTGGGTTCATTAAACGATACCAGGATGTTTGGTAAAGGGATTTTATGATTGGTTAAGGCAATTTAACTGTAATCGGTAAACCGAGGTTTTAAAACGAGGAAATTTGAAATCGGTGAGTCAGTTCTTGTTTTGTGTTATTTGTGTTTGGTGTGTGGTTAGTATATGTTGGTTTTGTGGTTAGTTAGTAAAAGAAAGCGTTTTGGTGTTATGTTATTAGCTGTTGTGCGTTTTGGATATTTTTCAGGAGTTTCTTTAGATAAAGGTAAGTGTTTTTTTTAAAGAATTTTTGCAATTGCTTAAGGTTTTCAATGTGAATTGTAAATGTGTATAAGTAGGTTATTTAATCCACCGATGTTGTTTTGAGTTGAAAACGGGCCTGTGTTTGCCCAGTTTACATTAGCTGTATGAGTAGGTTACTTAATTCACTGTTGTTCTTTTAGTTAAAAACGGTTTACTGGTTGCCTAGTTTACATAGCTGTACAACTAGGTTGGTGAATCCACTGAGGTTTTTTTAGTTAAAAACGGACCACTGGTTGCCGAGTTTACATAGCTGTACAACTAGGTTGCTGAATCCACTGAGGTTTTTTTAGTTAAAAACGGTCCACTGGTTGCATAGTTTACATAGCTGTACAACTAGGTTGCTGAATCCACTGAGGTTTTTTTAGTTAAAAACGGTCCACTGGTTGCATAGTTTACATAGCTGTAGAACTAGATTGCTTAATATTCTGAAATTTTTTTAGTTAAAAGTGGTTTACTGTTTGCTCATTTTTAATTGCCTGTTACTGAATTTGCTGACAATTTTTAGTGTTAAGTATGGATGGTGTATTTTGTTTTATTGTTTTTTTAAGTGGAATATCTGTGGAATTTTATTGTGTTAAAGTAATTTGTATTTCCTGACAGTGCTGAACATGTTGTATTATTTTATCGTATTCTAAAATGGTGTTTCACACGTGAAAAATTTGGCGACAAAAAAAAAAGCGCCAAGTAGCGGGTGTTGGCGAGAAAAAAAAGTCGCCAAAAATAGGCGACACCCGGTAACTGAATTACTCCCCTCAAATTTGTTGAAAGTTCGTAAAAGATGTGTTTTAACGGGGATGGGTTTTTTATTACCAGTGCCATATTACCGGCAGGGCAAACGGAGCAACTGCCCGGGGCCTACAGATTTTAGGGGCCAAAAATCTTACATCTTACACTTTTGTAATTTTAAAATAAAATTCAAAGGATAAAAAAAAAAATTCAGAAGTTAAATAATTTTTTAATTATAAAGTATGAACAATGAAAATAATTCAAATTTACATTTGTATAAATTAATTTAAACTTATTTTTAATTCTTCGAAATGCTCTATATCAATATAGCATACCAATGTATGTAGGAAAATAACTAACCACATTTGTAAAGAGAATTTTTAGCGTTAAAAAATAGCAAAATTTTTCAATTATTTGTTATTATAAGAAATATTTACAAAAAGGACTAAAGTGTTTGTATTCCATACATGTTATGTTAGCAACTGTGATACAGCATTTCGAAGTAACGTTTAACTATCTGTTTCTTTGATTTCAGATTACTTAACACAAAATTTGTGTTAAGTAAGTAAACCCATTCTATATTTCCAAATATGGAAATTCTTCAAAATAAAATACAATTATACTACGAAATTGATTTCAAAATCAGTCGTTTGTCTCGATTTTGGTAAGCGGCAGTATTGCTCATGAGTGTTGCGAAGTTTTAAAACATGTGTTGCTCTTAAGTTTATATTATGTTTATTTCCCTATTAGTAGAGTCTCTAAATCACACATAAAATTATTTTAATTTTGATACATCCCATGGAAAAATAAAAAAAAAACAAATAACATATCGCCCACTTATCAATCTGGCCAGAAAACCGCTTAATAATTCACTTCAAACTTTAGTCATAGCTTCACAAGGCTCTGGTGGCTGAATGGATAACGCGCTCGGCTACTAATCGAAAGGTCCCGGGTTCTATTCTAGCCACGGACACTAGATGGAAACAGATTAAAATTACAGCATAGAGGGGGAAAATGCGCGGAAAAATAAAGTATGTGGGCGCGTTCGCCAGTGGGCGCCCCGTGTATTTAGAAAAAAAAATTTTTTGGAAAATTTTTTAAGCTTGAAATTAAGCATGAAATGTCAAGCTTGATATGTCAAGCTTAATGCAAGCTGGGCAAGTGTAAACTAGAACACTTGATTCAAGCTTGCATCAAGCTTACACGACTGGAATTTTCAAGCTTAATTCAAGCTTATTGACTTGATAAATCAAGCTTGCTGCAAGTTTGCTGTGCTGTCTGGGCTTGGTACAGCCCTCAGCTGATAACGAAATTGGCAGCACCGTTGCCATAGCAACGACTATGTAAGCAGTGTCTCCGGAATAGGGAGTATGCAGCCAATGAATATGATGTATCAAGATACAGCTGATGAAAGATTTTCTAATGACGGCTGCACTTGTGAATTCGACTAACTGATTGGCTGGAGAAGTGAGGGAGGGGGTAAGGAGAATATATGTTCGGAAAACTCTCGACTTTATATTGCTGAATTTATCAAGAAGCCTGAATAGACGCTTATAAATGGACAATTACCCATAAAAGCAGTATTGTTTTTAAGTAAGCAAGTTTGTTTGTTTGTTTGTGGGATTACGGCCGATTAGCTACTCGAGGGCTCTAGACCGATGGGTGGGGTGCCCTCCATGGGGGTCTTTCTAAGGGGTCCTAACCCGTATTTACGCCAAGTTTCGGAGAAAACCACGGAAAACTCCGAATGGTTAGGTCGACGGACGCGCGATGGGACCCGAACCCGGGACCTTCACACTTCGCCCGTCTACCATTTCCAGTGACATAACCACTGTGCCATGGTGAGGCATGGTAAGCAAGAATCGGCATTTAGAGGACATGGCAAGCGAGAAAATTCTTTAAACATGGGAAATTTTAAAGAGCTTTTAAAATTATTGATATCTGAATTAAAACAACGCATTTTTATGAGGACATCACTGACCGCAAGTTTAAAAGAAAGGAGGATTGATTTGACTTATAAAAAATAAGTAAGTTTTCTTTTTTTCTCAAGTTATCATTACAAAAGAAAATTTTAAGGAAACTTCGAATCAGACACGGATTAATGCAATTTTGAGGATAAGAGCGACTGGTTGAAATTTATGTCCATTTTATGGAAGTAAAATAGGATCTCTTGCATTTTTTATGTAGTAATTTCTTTTCTTACCTCGGTTAGGGCTTAATCCGACAGCTTTCGAATTCAGTAACAAAGATTTTCCATTCCTGTCCGGAGGAAGGGGGGGCTCATATGCTTCCGGCTGCACTAACAGTTTTGACCACGGCCTGCCACTGCCCCGCCCACTTACTAACTTAGTAACTGAACAATACGTTTAGTGGGTTTAGTAGATACTAAATCTATCTGAATAGTGGCCTTTTGCAAGTTATTAAAGTGTGTTCTTAAAAATATGGCTGAATCAGTAAAAATCTGTTTTTTTTATTTTTTTAGGTTGTAAATTGTTCAAGAAGTCAAACTGTGAGGAAAAATACCCATTTTTTTAAATTCCAATTATCATTCTTTTCTTTGTTTGACAATAGATGGCAGCACTAAACAATTTCTGTACTGCAGGGATTACGATTAACGCAATACAATACAGGAGATATTAATTAGAATTTAACAATACAATTAGAATTTAAAGATTATTTATAATTTTCTTTCTTTAGTTCTATCCGAAATTATTTTAGTGCGTCATAGATACATCGAAACAGCTAAAAAAAGCATGCTACAAGAAAAGAGGCTGCTTTAGTGAGGGGAATAGCAAGGAAAATTTTCCGGGGGCGGGGAATAAGGAATTAGTCATGCATACATAAACAAAATTTGAATTCACAACCTAAAAATCTGGAGATTAATTTAAAAAAGAGCGGGTGTGGAGAAAAAGGGGGGATATATTTCAATATCCAAAAACTGTCTGCAGCAGTTACTTTTCTTGCAAAAAAGGCGTCATAAAGGCATATTAATTATTTTTATAAAATATATTTAGTCAGAAATAATTTATCTACAATACTTTTTTTTAGATATACAGTTGGAATAAAAAATAATTTCACATATACTGTTTGTTCTATTTAACAATTTGAAAGATAGATGGCACTACCTGTCACTGATTCAATGTCTACAGCACGGACTAAGAGGCTTTAGGACGGTCATCGGGAAGCGGCAGACGGGCGAAACTGCATCAGCCTCTGAAAGGAAAATATGCGACCCCCTTTTAATAATTAACGGCACGGGCGCCCTCTGACGACACACGGCGTAAGTATCTCCCGCGGGGTGCTTCCGTTGATATTTGTTTACGTTTCAGCTACTAGCAGACGACGCATGCGCCAAAAATTAATGAGTACGACTCCCAGCGCTACCTTTTGGGCAAATTTCATTTAGTTCTTTCGCAATGCTTGGATGATTGTCCTGAACCCTCTTAGTCCGTGGTCTACAGCTTTTCTGTCTTTCCCTCATAAAAGGTCATGTATGCCAGTGCTCCCAGCCTTTTTATCGCCGCGGACTGGTTAAAGATTCATAATTTTATTCCTGCCCGCTGAGGAGAGGGGGGGGGACACGTTGATTGTTCATATTTTACGTTGTTTTGATTTACAAATTGAATTTATTTGTATCTAAACACGCCTTCAAAAATAAAATACAGTTACAACAACAAAATATATAAAGTTGTTTAACATTTTAGCTCATCAGAACGTTAAATCAACCAATGAGAACCCTGAGCTAGTTTCTTTGCAAACGAGTCGGTTCCATCTTGGAGTAAGAGGAGGGGAGACAATGACACCCAAAGTGTGTTGCTTATGTCCAGTTTATGGGGCAGTGGTTATGTCACTGAAAATGATAGACGGCCGAAGTGTGAAGGTCCTGAGTTTGGGTTCCATTGCGCAGCTGTTGATCTAACCGTCTGGAGTTTTGGTAGGTTTTCTCCAGATGTAACTTGAATATGCGTTAGAACCCCTTAGAAAGTCCTCCTACCAAGGCACACCCCATCCTTGGCATATCGCCCTAGTGTAGCATTGCCATAATCACAAAACAACAACAACATGTCTAGTTTATTTCATTGTTTTGTTTTGGTTGCTGTCACTGCAGAAAACTCCGCTTCACACAGATGGGTTGTTGGAAATGTCAATGGTGACTTCAATTTTAATTCATAATCTTGGAACATTTAATAAAAAATAAACTAATTTAAACTACTAAAAAAAACTAAAATAACACCCCTCAGTCAGTTAGTGAAACCAGGCAAAGGTCACTGATAAAAATGAAATGTAGTAAAAGAACAAAATAAGTTTGAAATGGATAGAAACATTTCGAGAAAAAAAAAACATTTACAGAAAAAAAGAAGTTAAACCCCTAAGAAAAAATTCTTTAAACAGAGAGTTAATTTTGCTAGTTGGAGGTTTTTTTTTTGAAAAAATTTATAAGAAACCCTCCACTACAGTCACCCTATACAATTACCCACTTATCACACCATAAATATTTTTTATTAAACGTTTCAAGATTATGAATTAAAATTGAAGCCACCATTGCCATTCCCAACAACCCATCTGTGTGGAGTTTTCTGCAGTGACAGCAACCAAAACAAAACAACGAAATAAACTAGACATGTTGTTGTTGTTTTGTGATTATGGCAATGCTACACTAGGGCGATATATGCATATTCAAGTTGCTTGCATCATTCCCACAATTTCACTACCTGTTGTCAAGTTCAGTGGCTTTGCTATGCAAGGCATAGTTAGCAGATTCATCCCACCTAATGGTTAAACATTGCATTCACCAAACCAAATGGCTGTCAAGCTTGAATGCAAACTACCTTGACTAGAGTTGTCAAAATACTAGCAGAATGACTAAGGGTTTTTGAAAAGTGAAAATACTAGGACTGAATCTGCCAATCAAGCCAATTTATTGAGTCATATGATCAATAATGCCAAAATAAAATCTGCAATGGAAATTGGCATTTCTGTAATTTTTTTTCGAAAATTGACTTGCACAGTGTCACAAGAATTGGAACTTTTTTCTTTTTTTTTTTTTTTGTATTTGTGAAAAGTTTGAAATGCCATAGTCCATACAATACATAGATATTTTATTGTGCACATTTTTTATAAACCAGCTCAAAGCACATCATATTATTCTATAATCACCATCTGGTACATGATTGCATTCTTGTTTGTTAAGATTTATCATTCAGAAAAATAAATGAGATATCAGATTCAACATGCTTTTGTTTTAAATAAAGTGATTGAATGACATGCATTTCAAAATATGATTATTAACCAATAACACTGATGCTAAGAAGCGTATTCAGATTTTTTTTCCCCCTTTTTTCCAGTGGAAACACTGTTTGTCAAACTTTGCACATAACAAAAAACACTCAATAAAAACCAGTATTAGAATGTAAAATTCATAAAAACTTTGCATAATAACACACATAAATGGTAGTTATCAATAAAATGATCATTTTAGGTAGGTGTGGCCCAATATGGTAAGCAAAGTAATCATCACACTGGGGTAGTGTCTTTGAAGAGGTGCCATTTCAAAAGCTTGAAAAAAGTATAAAAGGGAGTCCCTTTTTACGTTTGCAGGGGAACATCATGTACCATGAGACCGTCCCTAATTTCAGGTGATACGAAAGGTTTGTCCTTCCTCAGTTGCAAAAAGTTCTTAGAGATTGACGCAGATAAAATTTGGGTCAGTTTCGCAACTCCTTCACAAAAATGCAATATAATAAAATGTCCCTCCATTGGAATTTTACTGTATGTTTTAATATGTTTTGTAAATTAATTATAACAACAAAAAAGCAACTTTGGAAAAAATTGGTATGAAAATTCTAACATAAATGCTGAAATCTACAAAAAATAAACCATTTTCACAAAATGGAAACCTGGAAAAATTCCTGGATTGACCCCTTGAACTTTTTGCGACAGAGGAAAGCCAGACATTTTGTACCAGCCAGTGACGTAGCAAAGGGGGGGGGGGGTGTCACAACCCGCCATGAGAAATTTTTGCTATACAAAATGCATATGTTCTTCACTCCCTTATCCCACACACGTATATATGAACGCGAATTGCAGTAGTCGCAACCCCACCCCCCATAAAAAATTTCTGGCTACTGGTACCAGCCAAAATGATAATTTTGTCAGAGATGCCACTCATAAAATAGCAAAAAAGAGGAAACTATGCGTGAATAAACAAAAATACTGAAAAAAGAAAACATCTGATGCAAATAAATGGATCTTATTTTAGAAAAATTTAATGTATGGAGAAAAAACAATTAGCTCATTTTTTGTTTGCTTTTATAAATATTTTATTTCTCAATGACAATTGAGAACTTAATTACTACTGCTGGGAAAAAACAAACACCATGGAATTTTTAGAAAAATTCTGCTACTGATGCAAAATGATTAGTAAATAAATAAATTAAATATAAAATGCGGAAATTTGCTGATCGGCGGAAAAGTGGCATCCCTGTTTTGTTGACAAGTACCAATTATTTGTGTTATTACAGAAAGTTTTTACTAATTTTCAGCTTTGTCCGGTTCCAGTTGAAAGTGACCATTGCGATGACGGTTCATGGCTCCCTGCTGAGTGAATGCCCTGTTACACACGTTGCAGATGTAGGGTTTCTCGCCAGTGTGCATGCGCATGTGAGTAATAAGGGTTTTTTTCACAGAAAACGCTTTCTGGCATATGTCACAAGCGTACGGTTTCTCCCCAGTGTGAACGCGGAGGTGATCATTCAAATGCTGCTTTCTAATAAATGTTTTAGAGCACTCGTTACACGCATACGGCTTCTCCCCCGTGTGAATGCGCACGTGAATTATCAAGGCTTGTTTAATAGTGAATGCCTTGGGACATATATGGCATTTATATGGTTTCTCCCCGGTGTGGCACCTGTTATGAACAATCAGGGAATTCCTCTCGGAAAATGTCTTGTGACACACGTTACATGCAAACGGCTTCTCTCCCGAATGAACACGGAGATGACCAACCAATCGGCTCTCCTGTGAAAATGCCTTGGGACATAAATTACACTTAAAGGGCTTCTCTCCCGTGTGAATGCGTTTATGAACTATCAAGGTCTTCTTCGCAGTAAATCCCTTCTGACACACGTCGCAGGTATACAATTTCTCTCCCGTATGAGTGCGAAGGTGATTAGTCAAGGTCTGTTTCTTGGAAAAGGATCGATTGCACAGTTCACACGTATACGGCTTCTCTCCTGTGTGGGTGCGTAGATGAAATATCAAGGTTTGCTTTTCGGTAAATGCTCTATGGCATACATCACAGCAGAACGGCTTCTCTCCCGTGTGAATGCGGGTATGAGCAACCAAGACTGATTTCTGGGCAAATGCTTTCTGACATACATCGCACACAAACGGCTTCTCTCCCGTGTGCATGCGAATATGATTCAGCAATGTTTCCTGTCGGACAAACGTTTTGTGACACTCTCCACACTGATAAGGTTTTTCCTTTTCCGCGTGTCTGAGGATGTGTCTGTCGAGGTTTGTTCTTTTAGAGAAGGCTGAAGGACATCTATCACAAACGTAGGGTTTCTCTACAGTGCCTGTAGGAAGATGTTTCTCTGGATTTTTTTGTGGAGGTAATGGTCTCTGATCTACTTCACTGACAAAGAGTTCTTCTGTTCCATCTTGACTTGTTTGTGGAGATAATGATTTCTCACCTACTTCACTGACTGAGAGTTCTTCCTCAATTTCTTCTAGACTTATTTCAGGAGATAATGCCTTCTCGTTTGCTTCACTGAGAGATAATTCTTCCTCCATTTCTTCTAGACTTACTTGTGGAAATAATGCTTTCTCACCTTCGTTAAGGGAGTGTTCTTCCTCTGTTTCTTCTAGACTTGTTTGTGGAGATAATGCTTTATTGCTCACTTCACTCACAGATGGTTCTTTATCCATTTTTTCTGGATTTGTCTGCAGAGATAATGTTTTCTCGCCTACATCCCCGAGAGAGTGCTCTTCCTCCATTTGAGTGCAGGGAGAGTTAAGATTGTGATTTGATAGTAGCACGATTTGAAACTTTATGCTTTCTGGGTAAAAGAGTGTGCTGGATTAACTTTTAAGTTCAGCAATGCTCTGATCTTTCTTTTGCTGAATTCAGACAGCATGACAACAGTGCAATTTCAATTAAAAAACTTCATTAATTATCACAAAAGTAATGCTTCTAAAGTTTCATTTCTAAAATGCTACTTTAGACAGCTTCATGTATTTTCATTATTCTGAACAAGTGCAAAACATTTAAATCCGTTATCCTGACAAAAAATTTACATCTCAATAACACAGGAGGAAAATAATAATAAAACTGCTTGTAAACAAAAACTTCTGGACCCAGTCATGTAAAATATAAGAGTATATTTCAATGCACTATTAATAATCTAATGTTTTTTTGCATATTGATAGTTTATGAGACATCTACTAAATACTGAAGAATCTCAAATGTCATTTTTTCCACCTTTTTCATAAACTGGTGAGGAGGAAAGGACTGAAACAGTTTAAAGTCCATAGGAAAGGACTGAAACAGTTTAAAGTTTCACAAAGCAGCAGACATAAAGCAAATAAGTGAAAATTTTCAAGTCTGCAAAAAAGAAAACAAAATTACTATCCAATGCAAAGTTATCAGACATTATAAAAACAACATCTTAATCTCATATTTCATTAACAATACAAATATCCACTTTGTAATCAGAAGAGTTTATTACATGTTATGAGGTTAAATAGTCTTTATAAGGTATAGTTTTGGATTCAAAATTAAAAATTTTAAAGCTATACCTATTATTAACTTGGGGTCCCCAGCACAACTGAGTTAATAAGACACTCAACACGGTAGATGGCTGAAGTGTGAAGGTCCGGAATTTCTGGCTTACGATGCAGCTGTTAATCTAATGATTTGAAATTCGGGTGGCTTTCTCCAGATGTGATGTGAATTTGCATTAGAACCCCGCAAAAAGCACTCAGCCCAAGTCATTCCCCCTTAGGCAGATAGCCCTTGTGCAGCTTTGCTTTAACCAAAACTAAATAACTAACCTATCAACTTTAAAAAATAAGCATAGAAGGTAAACATAGGGATTAAGCTACAGTTGCATTATCCCCAAATAGAAAAGAAATAGAACCACCTTCAGTAAAATGTACGTAAGTTTTGGTAGTGTTGACAACATTAGAACTGACATTCAAAATAGAATTAACTTTTTACATGTTAACAATATCCTCGTTATAAAAAACAGAAGGTTCAGAAAGAAATTTGATTTTGACAAGCATTTGAGAAGTGGGGCAGTTTAGAACAAAGATAAAATCTGAGTTTTAAATATAATTTTTTAAAATAAATAATATGTTTCAAAACTGCATTTGCTTTCATTAATACTTTTTGAAGCTGCTTTAAAAATACAGTTATGAGTTAGCATTTTAGAAGTAAAATGTCATTTTATATTTATTTAATCCTTAAATATCAGTAGTTGCATTTCATAAATACATAGTGGCAAATTATAAAACAACCATTATTCCAGACTTTGTGTTGCCAGCTGTAAAAAAAAAGGAAAAAAGAGAGAGAGTTATTTTTATTCACAACGTTTTTAATTCATTGTTTTCCACACATAAATTTTGATTTTTTTATATTTTTTTTCTATAGAGGGATATATTTTAAGAGCATGACAAGCATTTCTAATGAAGTTTTAGAATATTTCAACAACATTAATGTGCACAAAAACTGTAGTTTTTGCTCTAAACATACTGCCAGTTAGCAAGAGATATTGCAAAACTTTTTTCTAGATTCCTTATAGATAAAGCATTTATATTTTGATACATATTAGTAGAGAGACTTTAAGAGAACTGGGTTATATCAAGAGTAGCTCCAGTGAGATGGCCTGCACCCCCACCCCCGAAATTTTTTCTACAACTTTAGATTCGCATACTTCACAATTTCACATGTTCAATTTGCATAGATAAAAATTTCAATGGACCCCTCCGAGAATTCAGTCTGGATACTCCCTTGGATTATACAGAGACATAAGAAAAAAAGTATAATTTCAATTTTTAATTCTTTTCTCTAGGGTGGGGGGTGGGGGGTATGGTTAGATTTAGCAAGTTCTATATGATACTGACATTTCTATTTCTCCTTTAGTAAACCTTCCGAATAGTAAACAAATTTACATATTCAACCATTGGTAAACAAACACATTTTTTTTTATACAATGAATGAAAGTTATAGTATAGTACAAAATTTATTCAAATTGTTACTTACTAGTATTATCACATTCAAAATAATTTTAAATATAAGTGAAAACACTCAGATGTTAAATTTTGTTGCTTTTCAATTTTTCGGACTATATTCCGTATACGGTGCTGTTTACATTTTGATGTTTTGTTTACAAATTGATTTGGCGTTGGCTCTGGCGCCGTCATGGGCGATGCTCAGCTCGAGTGAAGTACCCTGCCGGTGATTGTTTAGACTAGTAACCAAAGAGAAACAGGGGGTGTTTTGAAGTATGGGATTTTCATTCAGTGCTAATTGAATAACGATAGTTGTTTGTTTGTGGCTGGTGATAGAGTGGATTAAGTTAATGTTTGATTTTCCTTGTGGTTTTGATTCTGCTTTACGGACTCTTTATCGTAGGTTAGTAAGCGTATCGGGGAATTTCGTCGTCAGTATTTATGTGTGGAATATGGAGTTTTTTTATGTTTTGAAATGAAAAGGAGCGTTCTTTTGTGTGTGTTTGATAGAAATATGGTGTGAATATAGAGCTAAATAAAAGAAAGCATGCTGGTGTTACGCTATAAGCCGGTGGGTGTTGGGGACATTTCTGAGCGGTTATTTAAAAAAAAATAAAGGTAAGTGCTCTTTTTTAACGAATCTTTGCAATGTTTAAGGTTTTTAATGGGAATTTTAAATTGATATTCGATGTGTTTTATGTTTTCGTAAGTGCTATTTACGTGCTATTCTAATCATACCGACTTTATAAGAGGTGTACAACTAGGTTGTTTAATCCACCGATGTTTTTTTGAGTTGAAAACGGGCCAGTGTTTGCCCAGTTTACATTACCTGTACAACTAGGTTGCTGAATCCACTGAGGTTTTTTTAATTAAAAACGGACCACTGGTTGCCTAGTTTAGATAGCTGCACAGCTAGGTTGCTGAATCCACTGAGGTTTTTTTAGTTAAAAACGGGCCACTGGTTGCCTAGTTTAGATATCTGTACAACTAGGTTGCTGAATCAACTGAGGTTTTTTTAGTTAAAAACGGTCCACTGTTGCTCATTTTTAGTGGAATATATGTGCAATTTTAATGTGCTGATCGTGGAAAATGGTTGGCGACAGTCGCTGGAGCTTGGCGGCCGCCAAGCTCCAGCGACTGTCGCCATGTTTATATGGGGTGCGCACCAGCTTGTATGATTTTACCAATTTTTCTTATAACACATTACATTAGCCTTACTAATACTAACTTTTTTAAATATGAAACAATAACCAGTAATGATATTTTAAGCACCTTGGGTTTGTATTTGTATGTAAAGTAAATGAATGATTCTTTATTTATAACATAACATGTTATCCTGACTATCAGTTATCAAATCATGTTAGGAAAGAAATTAATAATCAATTTATGCAGATAAACATAAACCAAATTAGATATTTACTATATTAACTTGCCTTTGGAATGATTTACTTTATTTGTTATATATTTTAAATTAATAATAAATATTAATGTAGATCAATTTAGGACATTAAATGGAAATTCTCAAAAGATACAAAATAAAATAGATAAACATTTTCTTTTTAAATTGCTTAATATAAACAGAGTTCGAAGAAACTTGGGCACCGGGTCAACTAAAAGAAATCCCTAGGCAACCAGCTCATTAATATAATTCAATATATAGGGTGTCCAGTGCAAGCGGTGCCTAATGGCTATTTCCTAAACTGTTAGTCTGAGACACAGTTCCAATTGCAAAAATGCTTTAAATTGTATAATCTATTATATCAGAAACAATCAAAGTGAATAAGTTAATTTCTATAAAATTTTTAAAATTTAAATATTTATACAGTCCCACAGTCCTATCAGTTATATTTAGAAAATTTTTCACAATTTCATGCAACATTTAAAAAAGAATGCTATTTTACAACCAAAACTCACCTAGTCATGAAGCAAGAAACACATTGACTTAAGTCATTTTTCCATATTTAAAAAATGTCCCATTAGGGTAAACTGTTAAGGGACCCTTCAAATATTGAAATTTAAATTGTAGGTTTTAATATTTTCTGACATAATGCGGGGAAAGAAGCAAATCCAATTTTAGAATACTAATTTTTAAGCAGAGGGTTACAGTCAGGCTCTATAAGAAATCTATCCGGGGTCTTATGATTTGAATGACTAATCAAGACCATGTACATTAATTTTTCTCAAATTCATTTTATATACAACCCCTCTTTTGCAACTCAAAAAGTACTCCAAATTTAATCAGTTATAACTCAGTAAATTCTGGTTGTAGAAGGACTTTTATTTATTGTGCGTGAATTTAATTAAAGAAATATTTTCCTAAATAAACATAGGACTGGGAGACAGTATAAACTATGGACACCCAGTGTATGTGGCTCCGCTGGACTTTAAAGTTGATAAGTTAGTTATTTAAGTTGAGGTTGATAGGTTTTTAAAGTTGATAGGTTAGTTATTTAGTTTTGGTTAAAGCAAAGCTGCACAAGGGCTATCTGCCTAAGGGGGAATGCCTTGGGCTGAGTGCTTTTTGAGGGGCTCTAATGCAAATTCACATCACATCTGGAGAAAGCTACCCGAATTTTAAATCATTAGATTAACAGCTGCATCGTAAGCCAGAAATTCCGGACCTTCACACTTCAGCCATCTACCATGTTGAGTGTCTTATTAACTCAGTTGTGCTGGGGACCCCAAGTTAATAATAGGTATAGCTTTAAAATTTTTAATTTTGAATCCAAAACTATACCTTATAAAGACTATTTAATAGGGATCGACCGATACCACATTTTCGCCGATGACCGATACTTTTAACTTATGGTATCGGCCGATACCGATACTTAACCGATACCGATACTTTACATAATTTAATGTCATTTAAACCTACATCTGTATTCTGGGCAGTTTTTGTAATGAGAGAGTACTTCTCGTTAAAATGAACAACAGCATGATGAAATTTGATCCCAGTAGAAAGCATTAAAAAGAAAAAGCAGTAGATACATTGAAGTGTGATTTTACAGTAGTTCTAGTCTCTTTTCTGTTCAATCATGCCGGCGAATGGCCGAATTTATAAAAAGCTGAGCACTGGGAAGCGTCTTAGTATGCAGGTTCGGAATTCTTTCTTCTCGCACGGCTGTCGATCTAGTGGTCTAGAGTTTTAGGCGATTTTCTCCAGATGTTACGTGAATATGCGCTAGACTCCCTTAAAAAGTCTTCCGCCCAAGCCACCCCCTGCCTATAGATAGATGTCCCTTATTTAGGCTTGACAGAAACAAACACAGTGGGGGGGGCGGTTAAAGGGATATATTAATAAGAGAATCCATTTCCAGTGCCGACTGGTTCAAATACTTAAATCAATTTTTCTCAACCTCTATTTTGTCACCTGTTTGTTGCAATGAGCCAGATAAAAGGTTTCCATATTAGGCCCAAAACAGCTTCCTGCTTTCTCTTACTGTATGTGTCTTTGTTTTTGGTTCATGCCTCCATTCTGTGCTTTCAAAAGTAAACACATGAAATTTATTCAACCTCAAAGCTTGCAAGTTTTATTTAGATTTTCTTTAATTATAATTCTCTCACATATGAAAATATCTTTTAGATTACTTAAACTGCATTAAATTGTGATAATGTATAAACTGTACAGTATTATGTAAGTATATATGTATTTAGATATTGTTCCTTAAATACGTATGTAAATTCTTCCCTTAAAATGCATAATAAGTTCACATTAATTAATGGTTTTATATATCTGCTCCAATTATTTAACCACCAAGTAAATTATTAAATGTTTTAGCAAGATTTCTTTTTAAACTCATATGATCACTTTTAAGTTATTTTTGAAAATCCGAATATTTTGATTCTTCGGACAGGGTTAAGTCACAATTAATCCGGATGATCCATGCATTTGATCTTTTCCGTACTAAGAACAGGTATACACCGATTATTCCTGTGTTTTCCTTATATATAAACCAAATACTATTCACAAGAAATATGTTTTTTACTCCAAAATTTGAAATAAACTAAATAATAATTAATATTACTAATTATACTAATACAGCTTCAACTTTTAAATTAACACTATAAATAATTATAAGATATTGATAATTATTACACTTCTCAAAACAGAATGATACACAAATCCTACGTTCGTACTATAATATGATAGAAAATAAAATCATTAAATGTTTGATAATTTGTACTTTTGATAGTGTGTAATGTTTTAAAAATGAATCCTTTAACTTCTGGACCAACATAATTAAAGTTCACGGGAGTCGCCAGTTTTCAAGTCACTGCCAAAAAGTTAACTTCTTCGCGACACAAAAAAGGAATAAATTGTTTTGACATATTGGTTTCGTTTATAATTTTAGTATCATTAATTTTGTCATTGAAACAGCTGCAATATGAAGAAAAATATTTTTGCTCGTTTTCTTGCTACGCCTTGCAGGGTCTAAATAAAAGATGCTTAAAAATGACGAGATTAAATGAAGGTTAAAGTAAAATCCAAAAATGATACACTAAATTCAAGTCTTGAAAAAAAAAAAGTCAAGTCAAAAAAAGGTTGCTACTTCAAGTATCCATATTAAATGAAATTGATCTTCAGTGTTTTTGTTTTTATGATCATTGTTAACATATTTTTCTGTGATTGATATGAACAAATTTTATCTGTTTTAATTCTAAGCTCTGAGCAGGGGCGGCGTGGCACGGTAAGAAAGGTTTGGGTGCCATCGTCGAAAGGGGGGCCATTTCGAACTAAAACTGAGAAAATCTTGATCTAGAGCAGTGGTTCCCAAACTTTTTTGTCCTTCTCTTCAAAAAATCTTCAACTAGATTTTTTTTTCACGACCCACTACTACATAACGTTGACCAGTATCGGCTATATAAAATCGTTTAGTTTACTATATATATAAAATACTAAAGTTTAGTTTTCCCCACCCTTTTCGACCAACCGAAATTGCTCCCGTGATCCAACAATAGGTCGCGGCCCATAGTTTTGGAACCACTGATCTAGAGCACAAAAGGGGCGCCTTTTTCTACGTTTGCAGAGAGGCACCAGGGTGGGGGGATATGTCCGACAAACGTCATTCGGTTCAAACCCTATCCCCGTTTGCATGCACAGAAATACGATTCACTTCTAATAGCAGTTCTACAAGCTAAATAGAAACAAATTCCTCAAACGTATTTCGAAGGCTGAAATATTACACTTTAACAAACATATTCGCACATATAACACACATAACCGCCGGCCCGCGGGCCGAATGTGGCCCGCCACGGCTGTTGATACGGCCCCTGGAACATTTGAAAACTCCGTATAAACCATTCAATATCCCATATAAATCCCAATTATATACGGCCCGCCACTTCGCTAAAATCCGCAAGTTTGGCCCGCGACTTCGCTAACATCCTAAAGTTTAGTCCACAACTTTTCAAAGGTTGCCCATACTTGCTTTAACACTTTAAAGTTCGTCATCCCCTGAAATATCAAACGATGTCAAGGACCGTCTCCCCCATCAATTTTGATATCTATATCATACCCAAGCCGAATCAGATGTCCTTGCGCCGATGTTTTTAAATGAAAATTTAAAGCATGTCACTTAAGCGTGAAATCCATATGAAGAACTAGACTTTCTCCAATGATATCAAAAGCACATATATACAGAAGAATCTCCCTATAACGAAGTCTCCTTACAACGAATTTCTCCCTATAACGAAATTTTTCATGGAAACGTAACTTTAAGGCTTAAATAACACTGTAAACATTCTCCATATAACGAAGAGCTTATCTTCCCATAGCGAATATTTCAGATTTACCTTTGATTTTTTTGTTAGTTTTGAAGAAAATTTTAATTTTTCGACAGACCACTTAGTGGAAGAGTAACAGATGATAAAAATGGAGGCCAAAAAAGTGAAACTGACTCCGATAATGAAGACACTTCACCAGCGCCCGATTATGACCAACAGGGGCACCGGGCGTTGATAGATTTGGGGGCCCCCAATCTATGAAATTTGCTATATTTTTCATAAAATTTTGATATAAAAAAGAATATTTCAGAAAAAAACATTTAAAATTGGGGGCCCTTTCAAGTCGGGGGCCCTGGTCAAAGTCCCGATTTTCCCATATAATAATAAGGCCCTGTGCTTTACGACCAAAACCACATCAAACTTTAATGCTTCAACCTTTCAAAACCATTAAAAAGAGGTTTCCAAATGGAAGAAAATATGCCTCACTCTATTTTCAGCGGACTTTTAAAATGTGAATATTTTTATGAAAATTTAAAATCACAGAATGCAAAACAATGTAAAATAACGGAATTTTTAAGTAAAATAAATGTAAGTGCATTACATATTTTATTCTCTAAATTCGTGGATTGTCTTTACTTTTGAACATTTCATTTATACAATGAAAAGTAAGAAACCGTAAGTTTAACAAATTTATAATAAATACCAATTTATTTTTAATTGAAAGTCATAATTTAATACTTTTAAACATCGAATCAACTAAAAAGTTTGTAATGTTTGCTGAAATAACTGCAAAAATCTCTCATCTCTGTACAACGAAGTTTTTCACCTGGAACCAAGCGAGTTCGTTATAGGGAGATTCAATTGTGTGTATGTATATATATATATATTGGGTTGTTCGGAAAGTAATTTCGATTCCTTACATAGAACTAAAATAAATTTTCAACAAGCACTGATTTAAAAACATGCTGTGCCTAGGCATAGGACCCATATTTGTTAAATTTTAAAGGGATAATTTTATAAATAATATTTTTTTCTAAAAAAAAATGGACCCCAACGCCTTTTTTTCAACGTCCACCCCCCACAAGAAGAATCCTATTCGAAATCTTCCGAAATCGGTTTTTAGGTATTCGCGAGGGCTGTATTTTACTGCAAGAATTTTATGGATATCTCTTTTCTTCTTTGAGATCAGGCAGGATATGTGAAAGGAATGTTTTGCTCTCCTATCCCCCATGAGTTAAGAATTTTGGAAAATGTTTTCCAATCTAGCAAGTACGCTAAGTAACTCACATACTTGGCTAATTTTATATTATTATCTTCAATAGTTTTGTCTAGGTAAAATATTGACGTACGAAAAAGCGAAATGACTTTTCGAACAACCCAATATATGAATGAACTCTTTTTTGAGTCCACACAGTGAGAAAATAAATGTTTATAAAACTGAAGTAAAATTATAGCCTACCTCTCGACATTTGTTTTTTGCAATCCTTGCAGATAGCTTATTTAGTGTTGGGCACCAATTCAAAACAATTTAGAACAGACGATTGTTCTGTTAAACTGTCATCTAACGATTCTTCGTCCATAATTTCGACCACACTTGGTGATACCATCCACTTAGCGATGGTTAGAATAAAAAAAAAAAAGAACACAGTTCGAAAACACTCGCGCAAACATATGTGCCAATGAAACGACGCCTCTCATCTCATTACCAATATAAAGATTCTCGAATGGTGTTGCGCCTGCGTAGTTTTCTTCTGAAAAGCGAAGTATCGGTTGAAAAGTATCGGTGAAAATGGATGAAAGCAACAGAAACCGATACTTTCCCGATACTTTTAGAATCAAAAGAACCGATACCGATACCTAAAAAAATAGGAGGTATCGGCGCCGATACTATCGGTTGCCGATACTATCAGTCGATCCCTACTATTTAACAGTATAAATTATGGCAGTATAAACTATGGACACCCAGTGTAAGATTTTACAACTTCTTTTCAACCCCTGAATACATATATAAAAAATCTGGAGTGACTCCACTCCACTTTCCAAACACTTACGATTAAGATCATTACCAAGCATTTAAATAAATTTTAATCGATGAATAATTCAAATATATATACCAAATTGAAGCTCAATAGAATGCACCGTTTAAACGCTAGCGTAATTTCAAGAATTTCGTCCCATAGGCCATAATGTAAAAGAAATCTTTGTCGTAGCCCTGGAGAAAAACAATAAGTCCTATACACACCAAAATCAATACAGGTCTTGTGACGGTGGTTTATAATATATATACCCAATTTGAGCTCAATCGAATGCACCGTTTAAACGCTAGCGCATTTTCCAGAATTTTCCCCCATAGGCCATAATGTAAAAGAAATTTTTGTCGTAGCCCTGTAGAAACACTATAAGTCCTATACACACCAAAATCAATGCAGGTCTTGCGACGGTGGTTTATAACATATATACCCAATTTGAGCTCAATCGAATGTACCGTTTAAACGCTAGCGCACTTTCAAGAATTTCTCCCCATAGGCCATAATGTAAAAGAAATCTTTGTTTTAGCCCTGTAGAAAAACTATAAGTCCTATACACATCAAAATCAATACTGGTCTTACGATGGTGGTTTATAACATCTATACCTAATTTGAGCTCAATCGAATGCACTGTTTAAACGCTAGCGCACTTTCCAGAATTTTCCCCCATAGGCCATAATGTAAAAGAAATCTTTGTCGTAGCCCTGTAGAAAAACTATAAGTCCTATACACACCAAAATCAATACCGGTCTTGCGACGGTGGTTTATAACATATATACCCAATTTGAGCTCAATCGAATGCCCCGTTCAGGAGCTATCGTGTTCACTCACATACACACAAACACACATACACACACACACACATACATACATACATCTCGTAAAAATAGCATAAATGAATTCAGAAGACCTCAAAACGTGTCAATACACCAAAATCTCGAATTCGAATTTTTTCATGATTACAATACTTTCCTTACATGGTACATGTTCGGAAAGTAAAAATATTACAGTTAAGCTACTTTTTCTACAGATTTCACAGCTTTTGCTTCTCTGACATCTATCATGCTCTTCCCTGACTTTTTATCTAGCGTGCTTCCCTGAATTTTGCATTTCTATTTTTAATATTACATCCTTTAATTAATAACTTTTTATATATTTTTCCCCTTTTTTACAAATAATAATAATAATAATAAAATCAATATACACAAAAATAATATTTGACATCACTGGATTCTAACAAAAACCATGTTTGATAATAATTTAGGATAAAATTAAGACTACTTCAGCTGAACAAGATATGTTAATAAAGGACACATTTTAAAATTATGTATACAGTTAAATAAGAAAATGACAATAAAACAATTTCAACAATTAGGTTCAAACAGGAAGTATTTTCTTGATTTTGCCGCAAAACTCAAATATTCTTGCATTTCCCTGACCTTTCTTCAATTTCCCTGACTTTTTCCCCAAATCCCTGACCAAAACTCATTTCCCTGACTTTCCAGGTCTGTAGAAACCTGTAGTGCCATATTTTCAATCTATAAAAATCAAATGTATGCAATATACATCAATAGACAACATAAATTTAACAGCTTGATTTTAGGACTTTTGAAAAAAATGCATAATTTTCCCCACCTGACCTTAGCTATAAATTAGTAGAAAATAAAGTAAGTAACTTTTAAAACTGTGCAAGAATTGATTTTTGATAAATTTTTTAAGTTCAAACTAACTAAAATATTGGAAATCAAATTAGCTACGTATGCATGAATTAATTTTCCTATTGAATAAACATCGAAGTTCACACTCATTTATAGGAAATGTGGGATATTTTAAAATGGAATAACTTACATTAGAATATTAAATCTGGAAGCTTCATCGATAAACTATGCTTAAAAGCTAAAACTTAAATTTTGCTTTGTGCTGGAACCGATTATGATGCCTCAGTTCGTGAAGCATGACATTTAGAATTGCGAAAAATATTTCAACAACTTTAGAGCAATATCGACAGTTAAACAAACAAATATGAGTTTATAGCGGTAAAAAGTATACTAGGATAGCATAATTTAAAAAAGAAAATTATACTGGATACTAAATAACTCCGATAATAAACAGTGACATAGTCAACACATAGCCATTTAAATGGAGTCGTTCTTTGTGAATTATTGAAGAATGAAACATGGAGGAAATGATTTAAATAACAATGTGACGCCAGTTAAGGGACATAACAACTGTTGCGTTACGACGTGGGGACGTGTCTCCCAATATTTTGCTTTAATATTTAATAAACAGTAAAAAAAAGCATTGATCTTCGTCTCCCTTCTCCCAATAAGCTACTGGTAGTGAGTTAAGGTGACCAAATGTCTCCAAATTCAGGATGTTTTTCGAAGTGTCCCCAAAATGTAAAACATCAACCAACAGTTAAACAATGAAAAAATAATAATAACTATTTCATTCCAAATTTTAAAATACCAATCATATTTCTTTCAATTTATGAATGTTAGGAATGTATCAGTTGAATAAATAGAAGCTAATTCGAGAAGAGCATTGAGCTTATAATAAAAAATTGTTTCTAAATTGGGGACACCACGATGATAGTCAACGAAATAGTCCACAAAAATAGTCAACGAACCAGTGGCGGCCCGTGGTCAAAAATGTTAGTGCAGCCGGAAACATGTGACCCCCCCCCCCCCCCTAGGAATGGAAAATCTTTGTTACTGAATTCGAAAGCTGGCGAATTAAGCGTAAGCCCTCACCCGGATTAAAAAAAAAAAAAAAAAAAAAATTACATAAAAATGTAAGAGATCCTATTTTACTTCCATAAAATGGACATAAATTTCAAACAGCCGCTCCTATTCTCAAAATTGCATTAATCTGTGTCTGATTCGAAGTTTCCTGAGAATTTTCTTTTGTAATGATAACTTGAGAAAAAAAAGAAGCGAGCATGAAAAGAAAAAAGAAAACTTACTTATTTTTTATAAGTCAAATCAATCCTTCTCCCTTTTAAACATGCGAATCAGTCAGTGATGTCCTCATAAAAAGGCGTTGTTTTAATTCAGATACCATTAATTTTAAAAGCTCTTTAAAATTCCCCATGTTTAAAGAATTTTCTCGCTCGCCATGTCCTCTTAATGCCAGTTCTTGCTTACTTAAAAACAATACTGCTTTGATGGGTAATTGCATGCAGACCCAGCGAGAGGGAGGGGCAGCCGGGCACTGCCCCGGGGCCCGTCGAATTAGAGGGAGCCCGTGAATTTTTCAGAAGTTCAAGAACGATTTCTCACATTTTCGGATTGCAGCAACAAAAAAGGAGAAGAAATTGCTGAATTAATAATTTCTACCTTGAAAGCTAACGCAATTCCACTCAGTGACTGTAGGGCTCAGTCTTACGATAATGGTGCAAATATGTCTGGGAAATATAATGGTGACCAAGGGAAAAAAAAAATATATATATTAGAACAGAATCCAAAAGCAATATTTTCACCTTGCGGATGCCACACGCTTAATTTATGTGGAAATGACACTGCTGAATACATACCAGAAGCAATACTTTTTTTGTTACAATACAAACCACCTATAATTTATTTAGCTCTAGTCCGAAGCGCTGGGAAATTTTATGCAAACATATCGACTGCGCAGTTCACACCATGTCAGATACCAGATGGTCAGACCGAATTCACAGTGTCAAACCGTTAGCAAATCACCTTCCTGGCATCAAGTTAGCACTGCAAGAATTGAAAGCTTTAAATTTAACTCCAAAAACTAAAAATGAAATTAATGGAGCTCTATGGTATATGTCATCTTTCGTGTGTGTGTTAATGTCAGCTGTGTGGTTCAAAATATTGGTTCGAATCGATATGTGCAATGAAGTCATCCAAGCCAGAAATACAACAATTGATGTCGAAGCTGAAAATATAGGAGCACTGCTCTTCGATCCGAAAACACTTGAAATGATTGAATTCACTCTGGTCTGAAGCTAAAACTGTAGCTTTAAATATGGAGATCGAGAAAACGTTTTCGCGTGAATATGATGAGAGACGCAAAAAACAAAAGATGCATCCCCTGGATAGTGAAGAAACTGATAAACAGTTAGATAATGAAGTAAAATATTTTTAATTTATGTATTTTATCCTTTGGTAGATAGTGTCTAACTGTACGATTCCATGCTGTCAAAAACTTGTCAAGTAAATTTGAAATATTATGGCAGTATTTAACAATACCTGAAAGCAGTTTGAAAGAAAAGGCATTATTTCTATCGGAACAGTACCAAGATGATCTGAATAGTGAAGATTTTCTTTCAGAAATAATTCACTTACCATCCATCCACAAAGCTAATTTTGGAATTAATCAATTAAAGCCTCTGGATTTATTGAACATACTAACAGAATATAAACTGAACGATCTATTTCCAAATGTTTGCATTGCCCTTAGGGTGTTTTTAACCATTCCAGAAACGGTACCTTCTGCTGAACGATCATTCAGCAAATTGAAACTCAAAAAATTTCTTAAGATCAACCATGTCTCAAGAACGACTTGTAGACTTAGCAAGACTAAGCATCGAATCTGACATTACCAGAACTATTAATTTTGATGATGTTATACGAAATTCTGCAAGTATTAGGTTGTAACGAAAGTTTCCCGCCACCTCAGATATCTCAGCAAACAGTTCGCATTCGCCTGTTTCCTCCTATTTTGTCAAACGATTTTTGGCATTTGAAAATTATGTTTTTGGTCTCTTGCCCCCCATGTTACTTAGCCGAAGGCTTTGAAAAACTACCAAAACGTTGGTAGAAAATTATAGATGTGGGTGGTGATTACTATCCGCATTAAGGGTACTCCTTTCAGGTTCTTTTTCTAACTTTGTTTGGAATTTTTTGTTGACAGAAAACTTTCGTTACAACCTGATAAAAAGGCACAAAAAGCAGTTATTAAAATTAAAGAATAAATATGCTAATTCTACCATTTATACATACTTTTAACCTTCAAGCATGAATAAAAAATAGCTAAATATGAAGATTTCCTTACTCATTCTTTCCTTTTAGTATTCTATATAAAAATCACTAAAAGGAAAAAAAAATAATTTTCGAAACAGTGTTTAACTATAGCAAATATGACTGATACATACAATAATAACACACTGTTGGTGATGGTGATTTGCAACACATGTTAGACAGCGAGGGTGGTAAGGCAAAGGAAGATTTTGGAATCTGGTTATAAAAATACCGTAATGATACTTCATTGTTTAATATTTTTTTAAATACATTATTATAGATTGTAAATACTATTATTAAAATTATAATTTAGGTAGGAATAAAAATGACCCCACAATATTAACTTTTTACTTCCTTGTACGTAGTATAAGGAAGTAATGTGATCCCGAAAAATTTTGGGGGCCAAATTTCGACATAAAAACCGATTTTGACTACCTCTAAATTTAATTTAAAAATTTTTTTCGATGCATCTCATCGTAGGCTAGCATGCACGATCATATTAACGCGTCTGCAACTCATTTTGACCAGTGGCGAGTCTACTGTGGCCAGTTTTTCCATGCCGTCTGTACGTACGTACGTACGTACGTATGTATGTAACTCGCATATCTCAAAAACTATTGGTCGTAGAATGTTGAGATTTGATATTTAGGATTGTTCTATGATCTAGTTGTGCACCTCCCCTTTTGGTGGTAATCGAATGGATAGTTTATGTACAGGACCGCCCAAAAGATTCGAAATACATTACGCTCTATGGGCCGAAATTCATTAAACTCGCCTAACTCAAAAGCTATTAGGCGTAGAATGTCGAAACTTCATATTTTGGATAGTTGTAACATCTAGTTGTGCACCTCCCCTTTTGGTTCCATTCGACTGGATAGTTTATCTACAGGACTGCCCAAAACATTCGAAATACATTACGCTCTATGGCCGAAATTCATCAAAGCGTTTTTAGAGGTATTGGGCTATTTCAAACGACTCAGAAGTGATATATGCTGTAAAGAGTTAGAAAATGAATTTCTCCATTAAAAAAAGTGTCTTTATCATTTATAGTTCTGCTACAGGAACACTCAAAAGATTTCCAATACATTACGGTCAATAGCAATTTTAGGGGCATTCATCCATTTCAAGCACAATACCGTCCTACCACATAAGTTAGGTAATGGTCCGGCCACGGTCACGTGCCTCCCTCAAGAACTATGCCAAAAGTCGCCAAGCTTGGCGACTTTTGGTGTACGTGTGTGCATATTTAACTCTCAAATCTCAAAAAACTATTATGAAATTTCATATATAAGAATGTTGTAACATCTATTGGGTTGGCAACTAAGTAATTGCGGATTTTTTTTAGAAAATCAAACACAATTTTTTCATGGAACTAAATAACTTTATTCTGTAATGTATTGCCCATTTTGATCAATGACCTTTTGCTATCTTTCAGGCAGCATCATAATCCCACGTTCATAAAACTTCTGGTTTTTATTAGCAAAAATCTGAATCAGGTACGATTTGACATCATCATCATTATTGAAATTTTTACCATTCAAGGAGTTTTGTAAAGATCGAAACAAAAAGCAATCAGATGGTGCAAGGTCAGGACTATATGGTGGATGTGGCAAAAGATTCCAATCAAGCTCCAATAATTTTTTCCGAGTGACCAAAGATGTGTGTGGCCTTGCATTGTCAAGATGGAATATAACAACTTTTCGATTTTTCAATTCGGGCAGCTTTTCTTCAACTGCATTGTTTAATTTCGTTAGTTGTTCAATGTAGACATCAGAATTGATCGTTCGGTTGGGTGGTAAGAGTTCGACGTACACAATTCCTTTGTAATCCCACCAAACTGATAACAAAACCTTCTTTTGATGAATATCAGCTTTTGATGTTGTTTGAGTTGGTTCACCTGGCCTGCTCCACGATCTTTTCCGCTTGATATTGTTGTAAACAACCCATTTTTCATCGCCAGTTATCAATCGTTTTAAAAATGGATCATTTTCATTACGTTTCTTTAGCAAATCGCAGCTGTTAATGCGTTGCGTTAAATGCGTTTCTTTCAGTTCGTGAGGAACCCATGTATCGAGTTTTTGAACATAGCCAAGTTGTTTTAAGTGATTTTCAATGCATGTATGTGATACATGAAGCTTCTCTGCAATCTCACGTGTTGTACTGTGACTATCCAAATCGATTATTGCTTTGATTAGAACGTCATCAACTTCAACTGGACGACCAGAGCGTTTTTCATCGTTGAGTGAAAAATCACCAGAACGAAATTTGGCAAACCAACTTTGACAGTGCCGTTCTTTTAAGGCTTCATCATCCTAAACAGCACATAACTTTTTATGAGCTTGCGATGCGTTTTTCCCTTTGCGGAAATAATAAAGCAAAATATGACGAAAATGTTCCTTTTGATTTTCCATTTTTCAACGAAGGCCAAGCGAAAACTACGCAACCGATCAAAGAACTTTTTTTACTGATTGACAGCTGAATTGCCTACCATCAAATAACAAAATGTGTTTTACATTTGTAAATCGTCTGCAAACCTAAAAATTCAACTGAAGCCATCTATGAGTGAAATCCGCAATTACTTAGTTGCCAACCCAATAGTTGTGCATCTCGATTTTTGGTTCCAATCTACTGGACAGTTTATTTACTGGACCACCGAAAAGAATTTCAGTACCTTAATGTCTATGTACATCTTCATTATAATACAACTGTAGACAGTCATTGTTTGGTACATGCCCAAAATCTCGCCGTCTGTCCTCGACCTTGGCGAGTTTTGGCGAAATATCGCCAAATTTGGCGATAGTCAGTCATTTGGTCCATGCCCAAAGTATCGCCATTTGTCATCGTTCTTGGCGAGTTTTGGTGAAATATCGCCAAATTTGGCGATAATCTGTCATTGTTTGGTTTATGCTTAAAATCTCGCCAAATGTCGTCGACATTGACGAGTTTCGCCGAAATATCGCCAAATTTGGCGCCAAAAATTATTTCCTATTTTGTATAACTCTAAAACTTTAACCCGTAGATTTTTTAACTTTGTATTTAGAACTATTGTAATATCTAACTGTTTTCAATATCTTTTTTGACAGCAATCGACTGAGAATTTATTTACATGGTGAGCCAAATGACTTTGAATACATTGAGGTGTATAGATGCATTCAATTCATTGAAAGTCTGTGGTCAATGACTACTTTGGCTATCCCCAAAATATCGCTGACTATCTCAAATTTGTTGGCTTTTGGTGAAATATCGCCAAGTAAAGTGTTAGAAGGAAATCTTTCAAATTGAACTCAGCTTGGCGATATCGAAATATTTGGCTAGAAATCGCTAAACCTTACTATTATTGATATTTTATCTCTTTCAAACAAATAAATTTAGAGGAAGTTCGTCGAAAATATTTTTGATCTAATGGACGTGCAAGGAAGTCATGTGTTGGGCACATCAGATTTTTTATTTTTAATAACTACTTTTAAAGTAAAATTTTAAGAATTTAAAATATATTTCTTGAGACAGAAACAAGTTGGGGAGGGGGCCCCAGGAACATTTCTGTCCCGCCGTATAAAATTTCTCTCGGAGGCCCTGATTGCATGAAGCGTCTATTCAGGCTTACCTTCTTGATAAATTCAGCAATATAAAGTCGAGAGTTTTCCTTTAATGCGTTAGCAATTTAGCTCCCACTTCTTATCAACTCCTTAAATTTTAAAGAATTTTTTAAATGCTCGATTGAGCTTTCATGTGTTTTACGTGCTCGTGTGATGATGGTTAATCCATCCTATCCAGTACCATTCCAAACGGTCTTTTTTATCTCAACGATTAAACACGGCCAACAAAACATTTTTTAAAAATAAAAACTGCCCCATAACCACGAGAATAGTGCATATCATGAGAAATGGAAGCTACGACCATGCCAAGACGAACCTGCTTTTTTCTTATGAATGGACAATTTTGGTGTCGGTCTATTTTCTTTTAATGGTTGTCGTTTATTATATTCTTTCCATGTGTTAAACGGAGTTTCAAGCAAGACGCAAACTGGATAATAACGGGGCTCCATGTTTCAAAACGGTTAAATCATAGATTCCAATAACACATAGACACAGTGGCTAAAAACTTTCAACCATCCCAGACAAATATATATATATATATACAGTGAAATCACTCTATAACGATATTTTGGGGGTCAAAATAATATATCGTTGTAAAGAGAATTATCGCTATAGAGAGAATCGATATTGGAACGAAAAGATTTTTGTTCTTCATATATCCCATACCCTGCGGTGTCGCCAGAAAGTGTTCTGTTTTCATTCAGCACACCCTCGCAAGTAATATATAATAAATGAAAGGAGAAAAACATGTTTATAGTTTTCAGTAATTTTCACAACACTCACAAATTTTAGTTAAATACCCTTGCCGCCTCGCAAGGGATTCTAGCGGCGATATAGCTTATAAATATTTATAGCATATTTGAATAACAAATAATAATGTCTAAATAAATAATACCTGAATCCACAAAAGCGTTTTTTAAAATGTATTAGATATTAATTGAAAATACATACCCATTAATTTATCCTTATTTATTTTGAATTCTGTGTAAAGAAATCGGAAATTGGCAACAGTCGACTGTGAAAGTCCGTATTTTCTGCAAACCTCAGCTTGCTTCATGCCTTTATCAAAATCTTTTATGATGTTGAATTTCACTTCGATAGATATTTGTTTTCTTTTAGCCATTTGCTTTCTATTTTCACTAAACAAACTTCAAAGTAAACAAAACTCATAAATAATTTAAAATATCCTCGTGTAATAATCGACCTCGATAGGATTTATCGGAGGTTAAAATTCTTACTCAAGTTCAGACAAAAGAACGTATCGTTTTCTATATCAGTTCCGGTGAAAGGAATCCTTGACCATTTTTTAAAGAGGGGGGGGATAGGAATCAAAGATGTGTCATCCAGGAAATGCCAACTGTCCTTCCACCTTACGAGAAATGCACTTTCTCATTACCATAGTGTTACATCAGCAAAACGAAACTTAGAAGACGTTCTTTGGCAGAGGCGTGGTCCAACCCGTTCCAACCACATTTTACCTCGACTTTCTTTGTGTAGCTTTCAATGTGTGTGCATGAGTTGGGCTTCTGATGCATCGTAGAAAAAAAATATATCGTAGTAGAGAGAGTTATTGTGATGTAAGGGATAATTATTACCATCGTTGTAGAGAGAATTATCGTTTTAAAGGATATCGTAATACAGAGAACTGTTTTACATTAATCTAAAGGGAATTCAGCCAGGACTATGAAAAAATATCGTAATAGAGAGAATTATCGTTATAGAGGATATCGTTGTAGTGAGATTCTACTGTATATAAATATATATATATTAGGATTAAAGAATATTACCTAATATTGGCGATATTTTTGGATTTATGCATTTAACAGTAGACAAGTATAATATAGAAAAATATTCTGAAAGATTAGCGCATTATGCTGCATAATAAGACAGAATAGTATATAATATATAATAGCTTACTTACGTAAAGTGAAATCCCAAGATAATCCATTGATAAAGAGAAAAAAAATATACAAAAATTAAAAAGTAGATAGCACATGGTGCCAATTAACGAGCTTATACCGGATAAGTGTTTAAATATAGCCTTCTAATTTGGCGCTTTATATCCAATTTATCCACTCTTTCATTGCCTTAAAAGGCTATATTTAAACACTTATCCGGTATAAGCTCGTTAATTGGCACCATGTGCTATCTACTTTTTAATTTTTGTATATTTTTTTTCTCTTTATCAATGGATTATCTTGGGATTTCACTTTACGTAAGTAAGCTATTATATATTATATATATATATATATATTGTTTCCGTTAGAATGGGCTAGAACAGCGGTTCTCAACCTTTTAATGTCGTGCCCCCCCCCCAACAAAGGCTAACTTACAGTGGCGCTCCCCCCCCCCTCACTTTTTTCAGCATACATTGAGTTTTTTAATCTTTAATAATGAACATTTTAAGCGAAAATGATATATTTTTGAGTAAAAATGAGAATAAATATGATGATTTTTTAAAAACATGCATCACTACTTGCTCTATAGTTTTTCTCGCCCCCCCCCCTGCAAGCGTTCTGCGGGGGGCGCGCCCCCCTCAGGTTAAGAAATGCTGGGTTAGAACATATATTCTGTGTCTTTATTCTCTCCCTCACTCCTCGTCCGAGCCAATCAGTTCGTCGAATTCACTACTGCAGCAAAAATGAGAAAACCTTTCTTCGGCTGTGTCTTAGCTAAAACACCCTATGCTATCCTAAGCCGGAGAAACTGCTTACGCACTCGTTACCATGGGAACGGTGCTGCCAATTCCCTAATCAGTGCTGAGGGCTGTACCGAGGCCTCCAAGAGAGGAGAAAGAATCTTTCTCCTCTCTCGGCTGTACCAACGACTTTCGCATCTGATTTGCGGGAAGATTAAAGGGGTTTTTTTCTGAATGAGCGATCCGGCCGTTACTACAATACGTTTTTTTTTTTTAATTTACCATAGGAATTCCATAATTCTAGTCTGAATTTAAGAAAGTTAGTAGAATAAATTATTTTAAAGTATGTGCTGATAATTTCAAGTGCAAGTCGGCTGTACTTGCTGTATCCCACGAGCCGCCACTGCAACGAACATAGGTGGAAGGGAATATCTGTCTTAAATCGGTAAAGCTAGTTAATGACAGTTATTTGTAATTAACATTTTCAAACGTCAAACACATTTTTTTAACAACAAAGCCCAGTACCATATAACCGGCAATGCAAACGAAACGGGGTAGCTACCGAAGACCCACAGATTTCAGGAGCCCAAAAATCTTAAATTTTACACAATCATAATTTTACGATAACATAATAAAGAAAAAAAAAATCAAAAGCACATATATTTTTAGAAATTAATGAAAACTGAATTGTATTAGGTAATAGTACACAAAGTAAATATGTAGAATTTTTTTTAAGAAATAAATTTATTTATTCATTTAAGATGGAGCGTCAATTATTGGGTAAAAGAAGAAATGGATTTCCTCAGCAATTGACACTTCTGTTAGTTAGTGGTGTTTTAGCCAAGTTCCTGATAATTGCATACAATTTCTAGTAAATGTAGTAAATTGTTACTGAGAAGATTATCTTTAGATAATTTTTAATATTCATGGTATCCAGAAAGGTGTTAACACGCTACAATTCTTTATCTAATGAACTTTTATCAAATAGTGCTATATTTAGACATTTATCTTCACTTTTCTGCAATTTTTTTTAAATCTCCAGGGGTTTTAGGTATCAAAATTTGAGACTTTAAACTTAGTGCTAAAAATCTTGTGATTCTCAGTAGCTGTCTCAATGCTGAAATTAAGATAAGTTCATTATCAACCTGCTTATATGTAAAGCATATTTCTTTTTAGAAATTAAATTGAATTGCACCAGATTAGCTGAAGCACCCGTCATTGACAGGTTAGTATTTAATGCAGATTTCCAAAAAGCCTAACTTTTCGCCACCATTATAGGAATTCAAAGAACGGAAGTAGCGAATCCGAAAAAGTATAGAAAGCTAAGTTATAACTTCTGTCTATTGTTAAATGATTCCAGGTTAGATAGTAAGCACTGAGTTAACTTCTCAATAGGGAAAATATTTTAGATTTAAAATTAACGTTTTATTTTACGAGGAAACCTCCCCAAAGCTCACTCACCAAATGGAACGAATTTCACACAATCACAAGTACACACTAAAAGGAACGTACTGTGTAAAAATTAGCTGCTATCTCCTTATGGAATTTGAGAAATTAAAGGTTAAAAATTAGTTAAAATCACGCCAATTGTAACCTTTAGCTAGTATTTGGCGAAAGGGATAATTGGTCGAAAAGTTGAATCGCTCACGCGAGTACGTACTCGAAATATTTTTAAACCAGTGTTTGATATACCGTGTTATATTTCAACGTACTGAATTATTAAGTAGCTTAATCTTGTTTTCTATTAGTTAAACTGAAGTCCTATAATCTTTTTATTTTACTTCTGAAAGTCACTGCAGAAAGTAATTTCCTTTTATTTGTATTAACACATTGCAACCTGCAAATTCAGTTTACGCATAAGTGAGGCATTTATTTTAATTCTAAAAATTCTATTCTTTTTATCCACGTGATGATACTATGAAGCAAAAAATAAATATACTTATTGTTGTTTTTATGCTATACGCGGAATTTTCTTTGAAAAATATGACATTGTCTCCATACACAGACGAAGAAAAAGTCTGAAAAATCAAATTGTTGAAAATTTGCAAAATTATCAGAAAGTAAATGCGACAGATTTTGTAGCAAATGAGCAATGTTTTTTACTCGATACCCCTGAAGATCCTATATTTTCTAGTTTAGAGGACGAAAGCATTGACTTCACATCCAGTGAGGATATCGTGAAAATAAGCAATTTATTTCTTGAAAAGATAAGGAGGCCGCAGTACAATGCTGACGGGATACAATAATGGCAAAATCCCGCAGTTTATAGTGTGTTCAAAATTATTTTAAATTTGTTACAAATAAAAGGCAGTTATATCTGTGGGAAAGCAAGTTCAGAAGAATGGCGATAATAAATATAAACTAAATCAAATTAAAAAATATACGTTTCAACACTTCTAACATGCAAGAAAATTACAGAAAAATGTACATGATTGTGATTTACTAAAGACATTGGAATTAGGACTGAAATTCCGCGCATCTCAAGAATGGCTATACATATTTTTAAAAAAGAATCGGATTGTGAGCAGGAAAGTTACAAAATTTGTTTTCCTGAAAAACTCTGTCAAAGGAAATCATTAAAAAATTAGCTCAGGTGATCGTAAATGATGTATATGTTTTTATAAAGGATTCGTTGTTAAAAGACGATCAAATTTTTATGCTGATGAATCAGGTTTTAATTTAGAAATCCTTCTAGATGAACCCTGGAACATAGAGGATCGAAGCAAGTAGAAAGAGAGATTCAATCACAAAATGCAATGACACATTCCTACACTACAATGCCGATTATAAGTAAAAGCAATAGATTGTTATCGCCATTACTTATTGCACTTCCCGGGTAAACTGGGAAATTCCGAAAAAATTACGTGCGACAGTTTTCTGACATTGTGTTAATGAAACTACTTAATAATATATTTCTTTCAGGGTCGAATCAAAGGCGGGGGGGTGAGAGAAAATTATAGGATGAACCCCCTCCTCTCCAAAAAAATTACTTTACAATTTTTAAAATTATTTTTTAAATACCATTGTTTATTTCAACTCTTATTTCGCTAAAAAGCTGAGCCTCTTCTAAAAAGCTACGTTTAACCTCTTATGCATGCATTGAACTTGTGTTTAAAAATATTTTTGGCCAACTTCCTGCACCTCCCTCCCTAAAACGGAGCCAGTTGCCAGCCTGATTTTTTCCCCACCATATGTTCTGCGGGATATCCAGTGAATCGTTGCTGTAGATCAGAGGTTCCCAAACTTTTTTTCCTCGTAGACCACTTTCAAAATTTTACTGGTTTCGGTGGACCCCCTGCTGCTACATTTCTACCATATTTTCAGCCCACTGAAATGATCCTCCCATTTTTTTTCTCGCCAACGTAGACCCCGTCGAGTCTCGCGTGGACCCCTGGGGGTCCACCTAGATCACTTTGGGAATCACTGCTGTAGATGAATCCTGAGCTGTGCTTACTTAAAATTATATTATATGAGCATCTTTTTGTAAAAGCATTTCACAATTTATGAAAATATGATAATTTATGAAAATAAAAAGCGCCAAGTGGCGATAGAGGCTCTATTCTGTCAGTTCATACTCATTTTTATCAATTAATTTTAGCTTTAATTTGAGGAGATAGCAGCTAATTTTTACACATTAGGTTTCTTTTAGTGTGTACTTATGATTGGATTAAATTCGTTACGTTTGGTGACTGAGCTTCGGGGAGGTTTCCTTGTTAGTGGAAAAGCTTTTAATGTCAAGAGGTCATTCCTCTCCTGAAGCTAAATTTTGTTCGATTCACTAAAGATATTTTAATATTATGCCTCCAGAAAACTGCAAATTTAAAAAAAAATCTAAAATGGCAAATAATTCTAAAAATATCGAAGAAATTTTTACAAATTAAATAGTTAACTAATATATTAACTCCGGACGCGTTATAGTGATTCCATTTTTTTTTAAATGCAAAGTTTTAAAATTTATTCAAACTCATAAAATAAAATCAGACATTTATTGTGTTAGTCGTTACTGATCATTATGTTACTAAATTTCATTCTATTCTCTAAATCAGTTTTTGAGGAATACAAAAACAAACATTTTTACAAATTATGAAATATTTGAATTTCGACTTCTATAGTTTGAATGACCTTCTATCATGTCATTAAATTTCATTTCATTTTTACGTCATTGCATTAAAAATGAAAGCAGCATGTTTTTCTACTCATTTTTTAGGTGTCAATTAATGGAGCAGGGAGTGTCAATCGCTGGAGCCAAAATTTTGTTCTTGGTGTCATTTACTGGTGTCGCCACTCCATGACAACATATAAAATATGGAAAAAAATAGAAATTTCCAATATTCTGTAGAATAAATTATATCTTACATGAATTTCCAAAGTTCATTTAAATTTTGAAAGCAAAAATTTTGTTTCTAGATAGTTTTAGTAATTAGCAATTACTAGTTAATGCTTATTATTGCTCTTAAAGTGTCAATTACTGGTGCCCTTACTCAATGAAAGAACTTATAATTATGATTAAAGTGAGTTAATTGATGATTCAAGTTTATAGTAACAAGTGAAATATGAGATGATTTTTCTAATGAGTAAATTAAACTTTGAATCAAATGAAATTTTTAAAATAATTCTTAGATTCACAAACAAAATCAAACTTATTGTACATTTTTTTATGATTTTAAAATATTTTAATTATTATATTTTTTTAACAATTTACTTTATGAAACAGAATTTAAAAAAATACTAGACCCAAATATCATTAAGAGAAACCAGATTCCAAAAGTAAACATTTAGCATATGGCTGAAGTAGAGAATTTAAGATAATTAAAATTTTAATGAAGTAGAAACAAAATTAAAATGTTTGTTTAGACTATTATTCTCTCTTGCTTTTAAATGAAGTTTTTGTTATTACATTTAGTTAAGATATAATAATTTTAAAAGTAAATTTAAAATTAATGAATGAAATGAATGAATGATTTTTAAATGTAATAGATATATTTTAATTATCATTTAAACATAAAAGCTAAGCCACATAATTATTGTAAGATTAAATTCATGAATAGAGTTATACAACATATTTTAAATCAGTAGCAAAATCCCTGTCTTTTTCCTATATAAAATGGTTTTAAAAAATGAAAATTTTTTGAACAGGGAACCAAGTCCGGTCACTTATAGAGTGTTATGTGGTGTCTTCTAGAAGATCTTTTAACATTAAGTAGATGGGGTAAAAAATAGGTGCTTAAAAATTGGTCATGGGAGGAGGTGGTCACTTAATAGAAGTGGTTGCTTATAGAAATTTTACTGTAATTTGTAAAATAGAAATAAAAAATAAGCATTATGTTGATGGGAATGTGTTTGGGACCACTTGATAGTTCACAAAATCGCAAGTGTTTGTAAAAACGAGTGTTGACTGTATTTAGGAAATCATAAATTACACTACAGTAACATAAACCGTTACAATGTTTATCATTTTCAAAGGTTGATAGCACTATCATTTAATCAATAAGTATCAGCCAAGAATGGGTATTCCACCTTAGTCAAAGAATGTAACCAGACATATTCATAACTACCACCACAATTACCCCACATACATAGTAGAATTTTTCATTGTCTTGAATTTCTAGCAAACTTTTTGCAGAATCGTACATTTTTGGCAATATCTCTATCATGGATGTATATAAGGGTAGGGGATGTAGACACCTCTATTAGTCTATGTACAAACACTAATTCTAGCCGAATATTAACTTTTTGAATCCATTGCTTGGAATAGTATAGAGTAAAATATTTAAATTTGATATATATTTTGAAAAATTTATATTAAATTTTTAAAAAATTATGTTAAATTTGCACATTTTATTATTCTGTGCATAACAAACACGTTCACTTATAAAGAATTTAAATTTTTTTTAGTGTTATTAAAAAGTTTAACCTGATATTTTTAGTATGATTTACTGTCAATGAAATTTTATATTAAGAATGGAACCTCAACCATGAGAAAGTTAAATCTACACCAGTTGCTCTTTCATAACAACTCTTATACCATATCAGAAGCTTTACATAGAATAACTAGACCCATGATCATTCGCAGTTCTGGGGAGGGGGGGGGACACCCCTCTTATTCTACATGAACTAAGAGGGGACACTGTGAACTGGCTTGTTTTGTAAATTCAAGTGATTTTTTTGAAAATGTGACACAAAAAGTTTTGTGCCCATTCCGGAATTTTTTCTGGATCCATTAATGCACATAATAAATACCGAAAGCATAAAGTTTTGGTGCTAGTAAATTTTTGTTTAAAAAAAAGAAAATAAGGATACAAATGCAGAATTCTTTATTTAAATATAAATGATTAAAACACACACAAAAATTATTTATATTACTCTTTGCACATATAAAACCTTATACAGTGGTCGTTGCTTATTCCAGTCATATTGAGACGGGTTAAGATTGACAGGAATAACCAAAATATGAAATAAACAGCAGAAATAAGGTAAAAGTGAGAGACTTTACGAAAAAATTCTGTAAATTAATTAATATGTGAAATGTATTAGCCAAGAATTTAATAAATGCACATATTTATGTAAGTAGTGTACCAGTGAAAAAATGCATATGTTCATTTATTAAAAAATTCAATTGCGACTTCTTGGGGAAGAAAATCCAAAAAAAAAGACTGTTTTAGGGGCATAGTGTCACATAGCACAAATTGAATGTAATTTAATGTTGAAAAGAGGTGACCATTTGCACTGTTCTCCACAAATAACGTATGCGAAGTAACTAATAGCAAACCTACCTTAATTTACGGAAGAAACGCTGTGGTGTTTACGAGTATAAAAGCTAAAAAATAGTAAGTGCAGCATTTATATCGGGTATGGCATTTACGATATTTAAAAAAATTTTTTAGCCAATCTTCAATGAAAAATCGATCTCATTAAGATAAAATAATGATCTCATTAAGATAAAATAATTACTATCTTTTCATATATTTAACATTAGCTACTCACAATCTTTTAAAAAATAGGTAGCAATCGTAATCAATATCAGTTAAGTAAAAAAAAAAAAAAGTCTTTTATATCTACATTTTAGAACTATAATTAAGTTTTAATGAAGGTTTTCACATATATTTTGATGGATGTAAAGTTCCGTAAAATACCGCAAAAGTTCATTGCCCATAGTTAAATGCACTCCTATTCTTCGCAGGAACTTCCATTACTCTTAAAATACTGAATCTCTGCCAAAACTAGTCTATGTTACACCCGGTGCAAGTTTAACCCCCACCCACAGAAACAAACAAAAAATTAATCTATAAGTTATTTGTGTTTTTTTTTTGTTGTGCAGCTTTGTACCCTGTGCAGGAGCACTGTACCAAATAAACACTGAGTGTTTTTAAAATAAATCCTAATATAATAAATATGAAAAGTAATAAATATATGAAAACAACAAGCATTATCACACAACATTCAAAGTTTAAAACAAACAATTTGGTGAAGCAACCTCATTATGTAATCAACAGCTGCTCATCCAAAAAAAAAAAAAAAAAAAAAAAAAAAAAATGTTTAACTGGAGCCCCTCTCACTTTCTCCCCTCCTCCCCACACTTCACTCTTTTGTTTAAACGGCGCATGCTAGACTTCCATTATTTAAAAAAAAATTCTGTGGAATTTATTAACAATTGTTTTGACTGAATTACCGTAACACCTCCTCACAAATATAAGACATCTTTGACTGGATTTCACTTCTTTCCAAAAGCTAATTACGTTGAAATTTTAGGTAATCTTCAAAAATTACTGGATCAAAGCTGCCGACTACTACCGCTTTATCTGATCTACTACTAAGGTAACGGGTGGAAAACCAGTGTAATTAGGCCATTTTGTTCTGTTTTTACTGACTCTCACCATTATGAGTGGTTCACCGGATAAACCACTGACCGAAATAAGCGGCGACCACCGTATTTACTTAACGTGTGGCTTATCTCCCCTGTGATAGGTGTGGAGGTGGTAATTCAAATTACTTTTTTAAGCAAACACTTTCTGGCACAAACTGCATGCAATTTGGCCATTTTGTTCTGTTTGTACTGACTCTCACCATTATAAGTGGTTCACCGGATAAACCACTGACCGAAATAAGCGGCGACCACCGCATTTACTTAATGTGTGGCTTATCTCCCCTGTGATAGGTGCGGAGGTGGTAATTCAAATTACTTTTTTAAGCAAACACTTTCTGGCACAAACTGCATGCAATTTGGCCATTTTGTTCTGTTTGTACTGACTCTCAACATTATAAGTGGTTCACCGGATAAACCACTGACCGAAATAAGCGGCGACCACCGTATTTACTTAACGTGTGGCTTATCTCCCCTGTGATAGGTGCGGAGGTGGTAATTCAAATTACTTTTTTGAGCAAACACTTTCTGGCACAAACTGCATGCAATTTGGCCATTTTGTTCTGTTTGTACTGAATCTCACCATTATAAGTGGTTCACCGGATAAACCACTGTCCGAAATAAGTGGCGACCACCGTATTCACTTAACGTGTGGCTTATCTCCCCTGTGATAGGTGCGGAGGTGGTAATTCAAATTACTTTTTTGAGTAAACACTTTCTGGCACAAACTGCACGCAAAAGGCTTCTGTCCCATATGAATCCGCAGGTGATCCTTCAAAGCATTCTGCCGCGTAAATGCTTTTTCACACACATCACACGTATGAGGTTTCGCTCCCGTATGAGTTCGGAGGTGATCCTTTAAGTGACTTTGCTGAGTAAATGCTTTTGGGCACACGCTGCAGACATAAGGCTTCTCTCCCGTGTGAATGCGGAGGTGTACCTTCAAGTTATTCGGATGAGCAAATGCCTTTTGACAAACATTACAAACATACGGCTTCTCTCCCGTGTGAATGCGCAGGTGATTACTCAAGTCCCCGACCTGAGTGAATGCAGTGTGGCATATGTCACAGATGTAAGGCTTTTCTCCCGTATGGGTGCGGCGATGAACTTCCATCTGGGCTTGACGTGTGAATGCTTTCTGACACACGTTACAAACATATGGCTTTTCTCCTGTGTGAATGCGAAGGTGAGCCATTAAGTTCCACCTCAGAGAGAACTCTTGGTGGCAAACGGAGCACACGTGTGGATTTTTCGCCAAGCAGGACTTGCTGGGAAATGGTTTTTGGCATGCATCACCAGAACTGTGTTTCTTTCGAATGCAAGCATGATGGTCTTTGTCTCCATGTTCACAATGAGAGGATGTTGATTTCTCGGCGGCTTCACTTGAACAAGTTGCATCGCCCATTTGAATCTAAAATGCTTAACAAGAATAAACAAATAAAAACTGAAATTAACTCTAGACTAAAAGTTAAAAAATTAAAACTTTTTTTTTTTTAGAACAAACTGCTGAATTGTCAGATCATGTCAGTAATTCTACATTTTCTCAAGAAGGGGATAATTCTGTAACAGGGTTTCTACAGATTTCACAACTTTTGCTTCCCTGACATCTATCATGTTCTTCCCTGACTTTTTATCTAGCGTGCTTTCCCGAATTTTGAGTTTCTATTTTTAATATTACATCCTTTAATTAATAACTTTTTATATATTTTGCCCCTTTTTTTACAAATAATTATAATAATAAAATCAATATACACAAAAATATTATTTGACATCACTGGATTCTAACAAAAACCATGTTTGATAATAATTTAGGATAAAATTAAGAATATTTCAACAGAACAAGATATGTTAATAAATGACACATTTTAAAATTATTTATAAGGTTAAATAAGAAAATGAAAATAAATCAATTTCTAGAATTAGATTCAAACAGGATGTATTTTTTTGATTTTGCTGCAAAATTCAAATATTCTTGCGGTTCTCTGACCCTTCTTCAATTTCTTCAAATTTCCCTGACTTTTTTCGCAAATCCCTGACCAAAACTCATTTCCCTGACTTTCCAGGTCTGTTGAAACCTTGTGTAAGCAGGGGCAGGTTCAGTTGGCAACTTTTTTTTTTTTTTTTTTTTTTTTTTGTCGCCAACATTTAACCTCAGCGACTTTTTTTTTCTCGCCAAACATAACATAAACATAGGTAGTTACATAAGAAAGAATAAACCCAAAACTACAATACACTTATCTAAACGCTTTAAAACCTTTGTAGACATATTTCAAATGCAATTATAAACAAGTTATGTTTTTAAGTCTGCAAAACAAAGAATTTTTTGTTACAACAAATAAGACTAAAATCTTGCATCAAAAGTGAAAAATGTATTTACTTTTGGTGTTGGTAATCAGGTTTTTTTTTTTTTTTTTTTTTTTTTTTTTTTTGGTGGGGGGGGGGGTGCATGTTACATAAACTTACAGAATTTTTACACTAAAATTATTTATAGCAATAATTATGATGCCATAGTTATTAAACTGGGTGGAAACATCAGAAATTACAAATAATGTTTCTTTAAGGAATGGATGGTGTCCTATCCCTCCCTACTCTCCCCTATAACACTACTCAATTGCAATATTCATTTTAGTACATGTCTGTGTAGGATTACTTGAACATTTAACAGTAAAAATTTGACAAAATTTTGCAGTCGGAAGTAAAGAATCGTCTAACGCTTAAAATAATAATAAAAAGGAAAACTACCAAAATTTTGCAGGTTGAAGTAAAGAATCGTCAAAAGCTAACAATAGAAAAGGAAAACCAGCCATAATTTTTCGCAAAGTTTTGCTGGTTAAGTATATAATCCTGTAAAGTTTATAAAAAGGGGAAATCTGCAGAAGTTTAAAAGTCATCAAGGAATATCAGGGGCGGCTGTAGGACATACGACGAACCCCCCCCCCCCTGCAAACGTAAAATAAAGACTCTCCTTTGTATGCTCGTGAATAAATCTTTCAGTTTTTGAGTTCGAAATGGCGCCCGATGCGATGCTTACCGTGTCGAGCCGCCCCTGAGGGATGGTTAATTACGAAATTTAATACACCAGTTCATTTATTTTCTTATCAAAACAAATTAAAATAGTAAAATTAAAGGCATATTAAAGAAACACAATTTACCATAGAATACTACAGATGAAAGTTTCATAAGAACAAATATTCTTTATACTTAGATCGAAACTTTTCTTTCATTCAATAAATTATGCTAAAGTTACGACAATTAAATAAAATACATACACGAATAAAATTTGTTTTAAATTATATATTGTACGCTTTAATATAACAAAAAAGTATAAAATAAAACAACTGATGAATACAACAGCACTTTCACATCAACAAATAAACATGAAATTATTAAAGAATCGTTCATTAAGAATTGATTCACGACAAGTAGGGCATTCCTTAGAGGAACGGTGTGTTCCCCCCAGATTACTAATACTGATAGTTTGGGCTCGAGGTTACCAGTCACATGTTAAGGGGTGGGGAGAACGGAGAATTTTGGCGAGCACAACAGACAGTGGACCTTTTTTTTTTAAGGTCCTTAAGGGTATGTTTTTTTTTGCGATTTGTCCTCAAAATGTAAAGAAACAATCGAGGACAATTTTTAATGATTACATTGTTTTTTGTCAGATTATTGTTAATTATTTCATAAACTATAAAATGTCCCCAATTCTGTTTCAGAAATTGGGACATCTCCTCAATGGACATTTTGCATGGTTTCTGAGTTCGAGGCTAAAATTCTGTCTGCTGGTGGTATTTACATCCGCCAGCTCCTATTGAAATGCATTGAGTATCTATTTTATAATTACTGTTTCTCATTATTAGCCACTCGGAATGAGTTATTGTCTTTTTAATGTTTAAATAGATGGTTTAGAAGACGATGATATCGCACTTCGCTTCAAAGCTTCGTTAATAAATTGAATGTTAGCATTCTAAAATTATTGCGTTGTTGCAAATACTGTATAAATAATACATCATTGAGTTTATTTTGAGTTTTCTGAGTTTAAAATAGTACAAATATTCATTAAAAATCTCCCACACCTTTTTAAAGTACGATCTTTTTAATTATCTTTGGTATTTAATAATTATTAGCATTTTAAATGAAATCTGAAGATAAAATTAATTTATAGAAAGCTATTATTTGTTAATTACTAGTATTCTAGCTTCTTTTGCAACAGCTATATTTCTAGAAAAAAGTGTTAAATAATCCCTTGGGTCCAAACAAGCTGAAACCGAAACTAATCATCACCATAAGATAGCAGACGTGGCGTATCAAATACCTCCAACTGACGTCACGTGCAAAATGTCCATTCTGCGTTTGAAAATATGGCCACCTTAACCTTTCTCCAATTTAATATTAATCCGTTTAGTAAACATAGCTGATAATCTCTCTTAATACTAAGGTGGCCGTTTTAGGATAAAACAGATGACTAAATTAGTGCATTATTTGCAGTTCTGAAAATTTCAGGGCATTTTTATAAATTCAATGATTTTCTTAAATAAATACAAAAATGTATACTGTACCAGAACTTACAAAAAATCAATAAAATTGTAATCTATAATAACGCTTTCTTCTTTTCAAAACGTTGCATATAACTATAATATTTCTCGGGTAAAGAAATAAAATGAAGGAAAGATGATTGATTTTTAAAAAATGTTTTACTGTCAAGCTTTTCAATATATATTAGAAAATATTGGTTTTATTGGATGACCAGCTTCGTAGTTCGATTGCATTAGATATTAGGGTATAATTTTCAGATAAAAATTGTCAGTTGATCACTGATTTATTTTGTGTTTCATCAACACACTTTATTTATTTATTTTTTAACATCTGTGTGTTTTCCCCTTTTTAACCGTAAACAATTTTACTGTATACGGTTATACTTAAACAATTTTAATTTTCATCTTATTCAATCACATTTTAGGTATATATTATGCATTATAATAGCCTATGCATGGGGCATAGTTTAAGCTATGTTCAATCAAAATTTCAAGCTAATCAGCCATTACAGCTTGAAAGAGTACCAAATAATAAACTTTTGAATTTATATTATTAATTGAATTTATTAGGTCATATTAGATAAAAGGCAATAGATATTTGTGCGCTTTTATAATTCTGTATTTGTATGCAGGAACCGATTTGTTTAGCCAGTTGGGGGCCCTGGGCAAAAACTTCATTGCCCCCCCCCCTTTCGAAAACTCTTTCAAAATTTACAAATTTGTAAAAAGAACAATTTGGGGGCCCGGGCGCTTGCCCCGAATCCCTTCCCGGAAATCAGGCCCTGTTTGTATGAATGGTCAGAGACAATAAAAGTACTCAAAGATTGGAATTAACAGTTATGATAAAAATGTGACTAAAATGACGGATTTAAAAATGTTTCGGGATTTATCGATCTGTCAAATGTGCACACTAGTCAATAGAAAAGAATTCAACAAGTGACAGAGAAAAATGAGAACAAATTGATTTTTGAAAGTAACTGATATGATAAGATGATTTAGAGAACCTGGAGAAACAATACAATATAGTCAGATCTATCAGAGCCAACAATCAAATTTCGCACATTTTCTGTCTTCCCCTTTTCTTTAAACTCTTTTTCGTCGTTACTTTAAAAAAGCATACACTGCATTTGAAATATGAAACTCCAATCACTTAAGTGAGATACAATTAATCAATTTTCACTCACTGATCTATGCTTGAAAGTAAGTTATGAGAAAAAATCACAGATGACTTTGAATAGCTTCTTCAGCAGGAAATGAAATGCACATTTGTACGTAAATCCGAAAGGTGAAATAAAACTTCTAAGTTTATAGTGTAAAGTGATTATCTTTTATTACAATATTTATACTATTAATTTTATTATACTTTAAGTACAGTGGAACCTCCTAAGTTGGAGATCCCCATACCTTGGATACCTCCATAAGTTGAACAATTTTCTGGGAAACGGAACGCGTCCATAATATAGAAAAATACATCTAAAAGTTGGTCACTTTTTGAGGGAATCGCTGGTGTTCACTGAACTTGCAATTATAGAACTAATATTATAACGATATAATTATTATATCACCCTCCCCCGGTTTTGTATTAAGTAAAGCAAACATAATTAATCTCGTTTATGGAAATAATGTACATTCCATTCAATTGGCAAAATGTGTAGTCCCTTTTAACCTGCGATATTACATACGGAATGAAAAATGAAATCGTCCAAGGTTAAGAGCGAAATTTCCACTTTTTATTAATTTTCATAAGTACTCTGCTTTTGTTAGTGAATGCTTTTAAAGATTAGAATGCATTACAGCAATGAAAAAAATTATGACACCCCCACCCCCTTGTTTAGCATTAGTATGTAAGCCTAGACACTAGCAATTCACCTGTATTTCGGAACAGGTGCTTGATATAACCTCTTTCTCTCTACTCGAACCAAGGAGGTTTAACTAATGAAGTTGCCAATGTTGCACTACGCAGTGCTAGGAAAGTGAAGCCTGTGCCACGCCCCCTTACCCCCCAAAAAGATTGAAGAACGCATAGAGATGCATTGAAAAACGAGTTCCAGAAATTGTTAATAAAAATAATTTAAGAGTAACTAATCAATTTTTTTTATCCATTTTATGGTTATGGAAGGTTGTTTACACGTATTAACTTGTTTTTTATTGAATAATTTCAAATATATAAATTTACACGTTTTCCAATGACGATATCCAATGCTTTGGGTGATGAGGGGGCGGGGTTTTTGGCTTCAAAAATGGGGAACCTTGGCTTCTCCATTAGTTGAACCGCCTTGACTTGAACACAGAGATACTCTTAGTAGGAATCAAACATCACCTCTGCCATCCAAAATTTTTAAGTTCCACTTTTATACGTATGGGAATCGGGATTAATGAAATGCGTTCTCTATATCCATGTTCGCTATATCCGGAGTTGACTGTATTTCCTTCTAAATACCTTTCCATTTGATACTGAAGTATTACACAATTAATGCTATAAATTCAATACCATTATATCAACTGGCATTTTCCCATTAAACTCGTTAAATGTAGTCAACTGTTTCCCAAAACTCGCATAACTAATCAAGGAAAAATTAACGGCTATTTTATTCTATATGTTGCGGTGGAGTTCTGATTTTCTAAGAACCAAGGGTGGTCCAGAAGTAATTTCAGATTAAAAAGTATTATACTCTTTAACTGTCTGTCAGATAAATCTGTGATTACAATATGAATGTATGTAGCATAGTACTTAGTTCACGTATTTGAATGTCCCCGTGACATTCTATCAATGTTTTCACTGTTCATTCTGATAGCAACGAACAGTGCTATCAGATGCACTGTTCATTTTATCCGCCCGTCGCAGCGGGAAGTCCCAAGTCCTTTTTTTATAATTGCAGCGGGAGGATTCACATTCCTTCCCTTACAATCTATATTCAAGATCAATGGGCATTTCTCTTCTATTGCACGGGCAACACCGGGCCACACTGCTAGTAATTGTATATTTCTACAATTGATAAAATAAAATAAAATATATTATTTATTAAAAAAAAAGGTTTGTGCATATATTATTCACGGTCTAATAGATGCTCAAAGAATACATTAATGGAACAATTGATTTTATGCAATGCCTTGCATATGCAATGTGAAATTAAATAAGTTTAAGAAAATAAAAAATAATAATCAGTAGTTAAATATTAATTACATACTCTCAAAAGTATTTGATAAAAGCAAGATTTAATATTTTGACTTTGCAAATATTAATTAGTTTTTAGAAAATGTACAACTTGATAGAAGTATGAGAAATTATAACTATGCATAACCTAATTAATACTTTATAATAAATAATTTTTAGTATACAAAACCAATGTAGGGAGTTTGATTTTTACTCAAATGCTTTTTTGAGAGAGTGTACGTTATTTTACATTTAAGAATATTAATTCAAACAGGAAAAAAATCATTTCAAGAGGAGAAACAAAGCTTTAGAAATTTTAATACCAAAAAGAAAAAACATTTTCATACTCAGTTCCTATGTAAAACATACAGTAATATAATACTCAGAAAATAAATTCCATGATAACATTTTGTAAATTAATACCATTTAATTTTTTTAAAAAACAGAGTTGAATTTCATTTACTCAATTTTGAACCCTCCCCCCACCCCACCACCCCTGGTTACGGCCTTGGGACAAAATGATATTTTGTGCAGGTTTTTTTTTTTTTTTTCTTACACTGAATAAAACAGGTCAACCTTAAGTAATATGATCAAAATAACAATACAGAGGTATGAAAACAAAGCAAGTTTTATTTCTGCTTAGTATTACACAAGTATGTTAGATTAATCTGTTGCACCGAGCAGTTTTTACTTGGTTTCAGATTTAACATTTATAAAACAATCCTTATTTATCGTAAAGTTTTGACATTGACATATATACAGTACAATCTAGTAAAATTACCACCTTGGTAAAGGTAGTAACTTTACTATCTTTACCAAATCTATATCCCTCTAAGCCCTGACCTACACAATTGAGTAGGTGATCTACATTTTCTCAAAAAGTACTTGTCATATCTCCTTTCATATGTAAAATCTTATTTAATTTTTCTTCAGAAAAATTACATCAGGTATAAAATAATATTTTCTCATATTTCTTTGTTATGAGTTCATATTGAGTTGTGTATTACTCGATAAACTTTATGAGTTATTCACAAAACTAAAAGAAGTAATTTATCTGAAATAGTATTTTGTAGCAAAAGAAAGTCGAGGTCTTAAAGTGATAAATAACCTTTACCAAGCATCTCTATATTGACTATTTTTGTGAACTTTAATGCATAAGGAAATATCCAGTAAGGAGACCACCTGTATAAAATGCATAGTGACCAGTTTAACTTTCAGAATTAATGGTTTTTAATCTGTTAAGTGGGACAATTTTTAACATAATTCATTTGTGCATAGCCATTTTGTAATGCTCGAATTTTAGCAGTTCTACTGCTAAGTGGCAAAAATTTCTAAACATTAATTAATTTTCCCAGGCTTAATTCACGAGTATTAAATCTCATTTCTACAAAATAATTCAATATAATCAAGTGAGGTATAAAAAATTGCACTTGTAATCATAATTTTTTAAAGAAAAGTTATCACTTGCTCATGCAGTTAATGTCATAAATTTATATTTTATTGCTGGCATCAGCTAGGATTGGATAAAGTCATGCAATGTCTCAGCACAAATGGGTCCCTAATTTAGAATATCTAACAAAGATGTTACACTTAAAATGAATTTACTGAGAAAACTGGGTGTAAGATACAGAGTGATCAGATTAACCCTTTAACGCGCAGTGTTCCCGCTCTGGGAACACCAAATTTTGATGTTTTGACTGTGGCCAGTCACGAAGAATAGATTTGATTTCTATAAAAATAGTTGCGGGTGACATAGCCCCACGAGAATCCTTTAATTTTTAGCACGTCATTTTCCGCAAAAAAATTGTCACGATTATTTTTAACAGCACTGACATCTGCTGAAAAATGAAAGAATGCGAGAACAGCTGGATAGATTGCCCAATGATGAAAACAGGGCAGCCATTGCCATTGCTCGACTTAACTACCAGCAAGATGGCGGACGATCGAAACGTTCATCGCGTGCCACAGATCTAGAGATCCTTTTTTGGTACAGCTGGCTGTGCGGCACAGCTAGTCTTTAGATCTGTGGCACGCGATGAATGTTTCGATCTTCCGCCATCTTGCTGGTAGTTAAGTCGAGCGATGGCAACAGCTGCCCTTTTTTCAGCATTGGGAAAGGGTTGTGCTTCAAAGGGTTAAATAGATCACTGACCGAAATGTTGCAAATAATTACAAAAAATGCAGCTGCATGCATAGGCAAATGATTCAAATATACTGATTTCTATAAAGGATTAAAAAGCAGGACAGAAACTTTAATATTATTACTTTAAGAAAAGCAAATTCATTTAATCACACACATTAAAAAAATAATTATTATAAATAAATAAAATAAAAGATTTTCTTATTAATAGTATTGTTGTATATGAAGCATATTTATGCAAACACTAATTAAAACAAACCATTAAAACTAATTAATTTGTTAATAAAACATATTATCATTTACAATTTTATTCCTTGAAACTTTTTAGCGTTGTCCAAAAAGTATTAAAATATATTACTTTAAAAGTTTCTATAGTGAATTTAAAATCAGTTTCTAACTATATTTATATCCAAATGTAAGTACATGGGAATCAATATTGTGTACCAAGTATAATTTAACATATTTTAATTTTGATTTGTATTTGATTGTTTTCTTTCTGAATCAAATGTACATATATTGATTTTAAAGCCTCTGAAAATCATTTGCAGAGCCTTTGTACAAGTGTTTACCAAAATCAAAAGCCTAAACAAATTGTCTGCACAAATTGTAATTTTCTGTAATAGGCCAGATAAAACAATTGTCTGACTGAATTGATCACATCTTTTATTCGAGGTGACCAATTTGATCATTCCTGATGGTAATCACATTAGACAGGTTCCACAGGGTGTTCTAAAACTCAACTGACAAATTTAGAGGGTTAATACAAAACATTAACAGAATGAAAACTTACCCCAGAACATGGGGTCACAAACCATGATAAGAGGGTAAGATCACACAAAATCTACGCAGGTTTCAATGTCAAATTGGAACAGGGTTGTTAAAAACCCGGGTTTTTTCAGAAAAAACCCCAACTCACTGGGTTTTGGGGGTTTTATCAGGGTTTTTTCAGAAGAAGGGATGGGGTTTCAGAATATTTGAAAAAAATTTGCTTATTACTAAATAAAACTTAAAGCAACTAATTGATTACAAAAGTCAATTATAAATGAAAAATAGTTAAATTAATATTAATTTAGCTAATTACAATTATTAATCATACATGAAAAAATGTATAAATCAGTAGCAATAGCAACTTCAATCATGGTTTGCTCTTAGATAAATTGACTATTAGTAATAATTTTAACAGTGATATACTAGTGCTTAATTAGAACTTTTTAAACTAATGATTTTTTATGGTTAAAAAATCTTTATTCATTTTAATACCGATAGGCATAAAAATTTACCCTAGAAAGTTTTTATGCCTATGTGAAGTCTGATTTTTTTTTTTTTTTTCCTTAGGCAGTGGTAGTGTGGGTGGAGGTAGGGAGCTGTTTATAAACTTTACAAGTAGTGTACTGATATTAAGTGATGCATTATCTGCACAATTAAAGTTGAAATTTTGAAAAAACCCAGTTGGATTTTTTCTCGGGGTTTTTTCGGGTTTGGCAAAATCATAACAACCCTGCATTGGAATGACAAAAGTACAATGCTAGCTACAAAAAAGATTTATTTGTTTAATTCTTACAAGAATTGTTGGAAATGGTGTTCGATAAGGTCATTGTGGAGTCCCAAATGATTTAAAAACCATTCTCAGATATGCTCAAAGATCCCAAAAATGCTTTTGATGTCTGTGCAGCAATATCAAATTCAGTTCTTCACAATTTTTACCCTCTCAACATGGTTTGCAATCTCATGTCCAGTGGTAAGTTTTTATCCTCTTGACACCTTCTATCACAAGTCTCAATTTGAGAATACCCTGTATACCAGAAAAATGACCTTTAGCTAACAATAATAGACATTACCAACAGTTTTCGGTTTCAGGCTGTTCAAAGTTGTGGGGTCAAGGAGATAATTTGCAGACAGATCCAATCAGATTGAATGATTCAGCATTGATGCACATTACTTCCACAACTAATTTAATCAACTTAACCCTTTGAAATGAAAGCATTTTCACATTAATATAGACCAATTGGCAGTGATTGATTCAACACCTCCAAATGCATATTTCATGCTTTAAAAATTTAGAATATGCCCCATGAATTTTGGATTGCCTGTTTTTATGCATTGCTTCTCTGTATGAAATTATGTTTTATGAAGGATGATCAGTGGCGTAGCCAAGGGGGAGGGGGTCACAACTCTGAAAAATCAAATGAGGAATTTTTTACCATGTAAAATGTATATCCTTCACTCCCTTATCACACACACGCCCAGGAGCAGAATTATATTCAATGTTCTGCAACATAACTTCGAACAGTTGCAAATGTTCTGCAGGCATTTTGTCCAAGTCCGACAGACCACGGTAAAATACAAATTAGGTATAAAAATTGTGCAAAAAGTGAAGAGAGAAGGCATAGCATAAACGGCTTGTCGCTTTAATTACTCTGCAGAACATATCATTTTATATATTCTTTCTTTTAAAAGATGAAACATTCTGCAAAGATTGTGATTGTTCTGCAATGTAGTCTCACTTTTACCCACTTTCTGCTTCTGGCATACACGTATACATATATGTGAGTTGCAGTAGTCGTAACCACCCCCCCCCCCCTATCAAAAATTTCTGACTACGCCACTACTGATGATCATGTCATTTTCCCATGAAAATTGTTAGTATTATTTAAATATAAAAACGATAAATTTAAATGGCCTTTTTGTATAATTACCGTCAATGAAATCGGACATCTTTATCATATGTTTGTTCATTCTCACAAGCAAATTAAACAACCATTATTCCAGACTTTGCACCGACAGCTGTAATACACTCATATTGTTATTCTCAATGTTTTTAATTAATTAGCAGACTTGCAAGTTTTTTTTTTTAAATAATTGCTCATAATAATTCATATCATATTCATAATTATCAGATACAGTAGAGAGCCAGAAATCCGCACAGCTTGGGACCATGGCTTGTGCGGATTTTAGGATTTTGCAGATTTCAGGCCATAAAAGATAAATCATTACATTTCTGATTTTAAAAAAGAAGAATACAATTACAATGAAGTAAAAACAGTCAAAAATATTTCACTTATATTTTCACATTAAATACAAAAGCATAGGAGAAAAAAGAAGAAAATTACATGAAGACTAGCAAAGCAAATGGTTTCAAAATTTCCGTTTTCTAATTTTGAAAGCATGTTCTATGGAGATTTATTTTAAAATATTATTTTTGTCTACTTTCAGTTTCTTTTTTTCTTCTTTCTGTTCTTTATTCATTTTTGCAAATTGTATATTATCGTTAATTCTTGTTTTGTTACAGAACTTTGCTGTTCTAAAAATTGAAAGTATTCTTCTCTTAACTTTAAACTTTTATCAAATGGATTTTATTATTATTATTACCCAAGTTTTCATCATCAGAATCATATTTATCTAGATTCAAGACACTTTTGAACAATTTCATCACTGGTGGATGACTTCCAATTTTATTATTTACATCAGAGAAGGCGTGCGGATTTCGGACCTTTGCGGATTTTAGGCTCTCAACTGTATTTACTCATACATATTATGGATGACATGGAAAGTATTTTAATAAAACAAAGTTTTGCAAATCTGGAAATTTTGTAATTTTCAGAAAACATCCAGAAAATGGAGCAGCTCATTGCATTTTGCTAGTACAGCACTTGAAATATTTAATGCTATTGCCAAAACTAAGCACAATCACGATCATTTGGTTATTAACAAAAGGGGGTGGAGCAAATGTAGTCTCATAAGGCAAACTATTAGAAAGATATATTATACTAGAGATTCCATTCATATCTCATAGAGATTCATATTCATATTTTGAATTTTAAAAGCACTCAATATTTTAATGAATGAAGAAAAAAATTAGAAAGAAAACAAGCTAATTCTCCAGATAAGGGTATCTTCAGAAAACAAATTGTGTCATTAACTTACATTAGGTTATTCTTAATAGAACAAACTGTCATCAATATAAGCTTATATTCAGCTTTTGAAAACTATGATTCCTTTTAGAAATAATTCCAGAAGTTACTTTTGAAATTAAACTGTTCAAATACTTTTTGCAACAAGATATCAATTATTTTAATCAGCTGATCAAACAAATTACTGGTTAAAATTTATAAAGCCAATATAATTTTTAAAAATATCTTTTCTTTGTGATGTTAACAGTATTCAATATTTTGATAAATAAGTTTTATATTTGCTAATTTTAAATTAGAATCCAATTACTGGATTAATTATGCTTTGTTATTTATGTGTTAAACACAATTTAATCATATATTTTAAACTTTTCATAACTGTTGTTTTAATTACACCTTTGAAAAGGAAAATACTCCTTCTAAAACAGTCAGAGTACTTTTACTCCTCTGAAAATATCCTAAATTGATCACTGCCAATTGGATAGACTGCCCAGTGCTTTCAGCCACTGCCATCAATCCATTTAACTACCAACAACACAGTGATCGATCGAATTGCCTTAACACCCCAAGTAGCACAGCAGTATTGATCAATATTGAGGCAACACTGGCCAATTATGGCAAAATCACCTCAAATTGATCATTTGACCTGATTTTGGCTAATATTGTCCAATATTGGTACTACAATATTAATTCATAAAATGTTTTGTAATTAACTTTTCAGCTAAAATTCTGTTTATTTATCTTAGATAGAGGTTATAAATAAGATAACAAATGTTTCAAATTTTTTTTATCTCATATAAAAAATAAAACATTCAGACTGACACCGGGCAGTACCGGATAATCTCGCAAAATAACATTCCAGCATGTTCCTTTTCCAACATTTTTTATGATTTTGCCCTCGTGACATATGATACAGTTATTATATTTGTTGTTTTTAATCTGTATCGCTGTTAATACCTCTGCTTGTCATTACATCAAATTTTTGGCCAATATTGCCCAATACTGATTTTGCGAGATTAAAAGTTTATACAAGTTTTAATATTTTTCATTTTATTTATTTTTTAAAAAGATAAAAATATTAAAATTATATTAACAGCATTTTTCTAATTTATGAGCTTTAAAGTTCATAAAAGCCCATGTAACTTTCGAAGATTCCACAAATTCATACTGGTCAATTTTGTTAAAAATGGCATTCTGTAATAATAAACACATTAATTATACAAAAAAGAAAATTCCTTAGTGACTCAACCTCCAAAAGGGGAATAAGCTCTATATTTTTTAAGTTTCCATTCCGAAATTAAAAAATATTCACTTTAACCTTCTGGAGCAAGTACCTTGGCATATAGTGGTTAGCACATTCTACTGTGACACCTATGATTAGGGGTTTAGATCCCAAGCTGGTTGAATAATTAAATGTTGCTTAAAAAATTATTTCCAGGTATGAATATTAATTACAGGATTTATTACCAAAATTTAACACTAAATGTAATTAGTGTAAAATCATTAAATAACTTTTAAACCCATTCAGCCTTCACCGATACTGGCCAGTACACATCATCTGATATTGCCCAATATTGGAAAAAGGTTAACTGTTAGCAACTGACCGATCCAGCCTTTATTAATATTGCAAACACTCTGTTTACAACATTGGCCGATGTTGCCATGCTACCTGGGACAGCTGATTTAGTTTTCTGACACAGCTATGCCAGAAAACTTCTTTAGCTCTACAGTGCCAGATAAGCGATTCAATCAATTACCATGTCATTGGTAGTTAAATGGATTGATGGCAACAGCTACATTTTTACAGCACTGGGACCATTTAGCCCTATACTTTTGCAATGGGCAGTGAGAGCACTGAAATAAGGGGGTTTCACAGCACAACCACCACACTTCAAAGGGTTAACCCTTTAACGTGCAGTGTTTCCGCTCTGGAAACACCAAACTCTGACGTTTTAACTGTTGCCAGTCACAAAGAATAGATTTCATTTCTATAAAAATAGTTGCGGGTGACATAGCTCCACGAGAATCCTTTACATTTTAGCACGTCATTTCCTGTAAAAAAATTGTCATGATTATTTTTAACAGCACTGACATCTGCTGAAAAATGGAAGAATGCGAGAACAGCTGGATAGATTGTCCCATGCTGAAAAAAGGGCAGCCGTTGCCATCGCTCGACTTAACTACCAGCAAGATGGCGGACAATCGAAACATTCATCACGTGCCACAGATCTAGAGACCCTTTTTTGGCGACAGCTGGCTGTGCCGGCACAGCCAGCTGTCGTCAAAAAAGGCAACGGCTGCCCTTTTTTCAGCATTGGGAAAGGGTTGTGCCTCAAAGGGTTAAGTGAAGTTCACATAAGCAGAATGATATTATTCTGATACTGAGTTGTATCATCATACACACAAAAAAAAAAAAAAAAAAAAATCAGCTAAATTCTTTGATCAGAGTAATTTTTTTTTTTTTACACAGAATGTCTCCTCTACTCTTTTGCATGAGTTCTAAGATGATGGTTCAAGCTCACACTCTGAGTAAATGCTTTTTGGCACACATCACAAACGTAAGGCTTTTCCCCAGTGTGAAGACGAAGGTGGATTTTCAGGTGCGTTTTCCTAAAAAATGCCTTGTCACATACGTCACAAACAAACGGCTTCTCTCCCGTGTGGCCACGGTAATGAGCTGTCAAGGTCGACTTTTCGGAAAACGCTTTCTGACACACATCGCACACATACGGCCTTTCGCCCGAGTGAGTACGATGGTGAACAATCAAGCTGCTCTTCTGAGTGAACGCTTTATCGCACACGCTGCAGACATACGGCTTCTCTCCCGTATGAACTCGAACGTGTTGGTTCAAGTTTCCCTTAAAACGAAATGCTCTTTGGCATACAGTGCAAACGTAAGGTTTTTTCGACGAGTGGATGTGGCGATGAGTATTCAAAGCCCTCATCTGAGTAAATACTTTATGACATACGTCACAGTCATACAGGCCATCTGTTGTGTGAATTTTACGATGCACTGATAAGTTTGATTTTGCTCCGAATGTTTTATAACATATATCACACGCGAATAGTTTTTCTCCTGTATGAAGGCGCATATGATTTTTCAAGCGTTGCTTTCTAGAAAAAGCTCTATGACAAACATCGCATTCAAACGGCTTTTCCTTTGTGTGGGTGCGCGAGTGGTCTATCAAGTATTTCTTCCAAGCAAATCCTTTATTACACACAGGGCATGTATAAGGCTTATCACCTGTGTGAGTGCACATGTGATCTGTCAAGCTTTCCTTTCTGCGATACGCTTTGCCACACACGTGGCAAGCATGCGGTTTCTCGCCTGTGTGAATGCGGAAATGAGATTTTAACATTTCCGGATTGACGAAAGTTTTCTGACACACGCTGCAGTCATACACCTTCTGTTCCGTATACGGTTCCGTCCGATATCGAACGCAAAGATGATGGATTAAGTCTCCTGGCCGAAAGAATGCCTGATGACACACGTTGCACTGATGAGGTTCCTCGCCTGAATGGCTGCTGCGACGATGATAACTCAGCTGTCCGAAGAAAGGAAATTCTTTCCCACATGTGTCGCAAGCATAAGATTTCTTTCTGGTATCGGTGTCAGCATCTGGTGTCGTGTCGAGTAATAAGTTCTTGTGGCATGCGTCAGATGTAGAAAATGTCTCAAGTTCATTTTCCATTTGAACAAAGAGATGCTTGCTGAGCTGTGAAGGTTAGAAGCTCTGGTGGGTGTTAGAATGACTGCAACATAAAGAAGTACACAAACCTTCAACATAAAGAAGTAACGACTGTTTATTCAGACATTGAAAGAGAAGAAATTTAATTAGTAATACAGTGCAAAGTATCAGCAAAACTGTAAATACAAAGAAAATGCTGATAAAATTTTTTGCATCTATAAAAAGAAAAGGAAATAGAAAATTAGTTGCCAACACGAGAGATGTAATGTGTTAACCCTTTAATGTGCAGTGTTCCCACTCTGGGAACACCAAACTCTGACGTTTTGACTGTTGCCAGTCACGAAGAATAGATCTGATTTCAATAAAAATAGTTGTGGGTGACATGGCTCCACGAGAATACTTTATTTTTTAGCAAGTCCTTCCCCGTAAAAAAAAAAAATTGTCACGATTATTTTTAACAGCACTGACATCTGCTGAAAAATGGAAGAATGCGAGAACAGCTGGATAGATTGCCCAATGTTGAAAAAAGGGCAGCCGTTGCCATCGCTGGACTTAACTACAGTAGAGCGCCGAAAATCCGGACGCCTAAAAACCGGACATTTTTTGGATTTCAGTTTTTTCCCTTCCCTCAAAAAAAAAAAAAAAAATAAATAAATAAAAAAAAAAAAAATAGATAAATAAATAAATAAACTACAGGATGCTCAAGCATTAGACTAGTTTGTTATCATAACAATAGCGTCAATATACACTGCTGGCCACCCAAATTGCAACACCAAGAAAAACAAGAGATATCACAACAAAATTTATTGTGTAGATAACATGTTGACCAAGTAACAAATGATTAAATTTACAGCATTCTATGAAGCGTGGTTCCTGCCAAAATCAGTACCCAGAGTAGCCGCCGTTGTTGGAGATCACAGCTGCCACACGCCTCGGCATTGATTCAAAGAGACTTTGAATGTGTTCTTGGGGTACAGCAGACCAAGCAGCTTCCACGCGTTGCCAAAGTTGATCTGGTGTGACAGCTGGGGATGAACTCTGGGTCAGTCGTTGAGCAACCATGGACCACATGTTTTCTATCGGCGAAAGATCCGGAGAGCGCGCCGGCCAGGGAAGCAATTCAATCTGGTGATTGACGAAGAACCCTTGGACAATGCGTGCCACGTGTGGCCGTGCATTATCCTGCTGAAATATGGCTGTTGGCAAGCCCTGAAGGTAAGAAAGGACAACTGGCTCCAACACCTCGGAGATGTAGCGCTGGCTGGTTAAAGTACCGGCAATGCGTACTAGAGGAGTGCGAGAGAGATATCCGATACCGCCCCATACCATAATACCCGGTGCAGGACCAGTGTGACGGTGCATAATGCAGCTGTTCAGCATCCTCTCTCCACGGTGTCTCCAGACTCGAATCCGACCGTCGTGGTGTTGCATACAGAAGCGTGACTCGTCAGTAAAGAGAATTTCATTCCATTCTGTCGTCCACATCCTTCTTTCATCGCACCATTGGCGGCGGAGACGTCTGTGGTTCGCGCGTCAGAGGTAGACAAAGCAACGGACGTCTTGCGGACAGACCATTCTGCTGTAAACGACGTCGAATGGTACGCGCAGACACTGGATGATGCGTTACAGACTGAATCTGCTGTGATATGGTTCGTGATGTGACTGAGCGGTCCGTCACTGCCATGCGTACAATCTGCCTGTCATCACGTGACGTGGTGCACTGAGGTCGATGCGGTCGATCACGTCTGTCCGTCGTACCCTCCTGCACCCAACGATCACATATCCGCATCACAGTTGTTTGGTTTCGTCCAATACGACGACCGATTTCCCTGAAAGATAACCCACAATCTCGGTATGCCACTATCCTTCCTCTGTCAAACTCGGATACTTGATCAAAAGATGATCGTTGTTTCCTACGAGGCATAATTTATCGTTTTTTTGAAAAAAAAGCAAGAAAAACACAATTGCTGTACTTGAAACCGTCGAAATCTCCAAGCCTTAAATAGCGCTTTGAGGTGGCGCCACAGGCGCGCTTGATGTGCGTCTGCGCTGAAATTCTAATCATTTGCATATCTCACCTCAGCTAATGCATGTTGTAAATTTCATATTATTTGCATGCTTCCTTCAGGGTGTTGCATTTACGATGGCCAGCAGTGTATATATATATATATATATATATATATATATATATACACGCACACACACACACACACACATATATATATATATAGTATAGTATATATATATATCCAAAACCTCAGGGTAAAATCTGACTCGTGACCTAACTTTCCTTCTTTACATTCCGAAGATTTAACTGTTATTTCTAAACAGAAACGCAAAAAGGGGGGTGGAGACACTTCCTGTTAGTGTGAAGCATTTAAGCTTTAATAATCAGTAGAGATATTATTTTTAATTTAATGTTATTCTTTCTAAGGAGGCAAAGAAATTAATTAAACTCTTTATAACATCATTCAAGTCTGCAGTAAAAACATACATTAGCGTAAATACCATTGGAAGCCTTGTTTAAAAAAACGCATAAATAAGAATATCAGTAAGCATGTGCAACGAAGACAAGAATGTAACAACTTGTTTGGAAAGCGAAAGCTCCAGTCACAGACAAACCGGCTCCAGTCACTCCGGTGAAGGGGGGGGACGCCTGCGCACCCAGAATCAGTGTTTTAGTGCATGGGATGGCGATAAAAATTGCTGTTATATCTTTTTATCCTTTGATACTGGAAGATTTTTTTTTATTTTAAGTTGTGACTACGTTCACGTTATTGGGCAAGCAATATATACACGGCAATTAGTAGGGCGCCTTTTTTTTTCTTTTCTTTTTTTTTTTTAAAGTGAATTCAATAGAACAATTTCTACAGTACAACCTACGGATCGCAGCGATTTCGAAAAACATTATAAAAATACATAGTTCACGGCGAGACCGCGTAATCCATGACGTAGCCGCTACTTTTTTTTTTTTTTTTTTTTTAATGACCAATATTCCGGAAAATCCGAGAATCCGGAATCGCCGTAGTCCCGTCCATTCCGGATTTTCGGCTTTGTACTGTACCAGCAAGATGGCGGATGATCGAGACATTCATCGCGTGCCACAGATCTAGAGACCCTTTTTTTACGACAGCTGGCTGTGCGGCACAGCCAGCTGCATCAGAAAAGGGTCTCTAGATCTGTGGCATGCGATGAATGTTTCAATCGTCCGCCATCTTGCTGGAAGTTAAGTTGAGCGATAGCAACGGCTGCCCTTTTTTCAGCATTGGGAAAGGGTTGCGCCTCAAAGGGTTAATGACTGCAAGAGTGGCATTAAAATGGCAGCAAAATCTCATGCATAAGATATCGCAGTGAAGAAAATATCAATTTAACTTATGTTAAAGAAAGCTTTTTCATTTTATAAATCTTAAATTTAAGCAATATGCCGAGTAAGTCCTGTGCTTAGATTTTTGTCGATCGCACATGCGAACGAAGAAATGGCCTCCTGAACCAGTCTCTAAGAACTGAAGTGGATAGAATCACAGGAGTGGCTGGGTGCTGCTGATATCATTCCATTCACACATTTTCAGTGTGTGCATAGACCATTTTTTTACGATTATCACTTCCAAATTCTCCCTTGGTTTGTTAATCTAATTTTTTTCATTTTCTTATTATTTTCTTTATTTTTATCATTTTTCAAAACAATATTTTTTATGAAGTAGTAGAAATAATTAAGATGCCAGTAAAATAAGAGTTTCGGAGCTAAAGCAATGACATTTTTCAACACAGGGCTCACAACAGAATTTCAAGGTCAATCCCGGGTAAAAAGGGAGCTATTTTAATCATAAAAGGAACCAAAAAAAGAGCTGTTTTGTCAAAGAAAAAGTGACCAAAAAGGGACTTGTTCTGTTTGGGAAAAAAAGCATACACAAAAAGGAAATTTTTTTTAGGCTGATGCACAAAAGTATATATCTTATAGAATTTATATTGTTGTAACTAGAAACCAGACGAATTCATAGCAGTTATAATTTGTATACACATAAATATCTGCTTGTGTAATACAATTTTAGTGTTCCATGAATTGTTTATTGTAATTTTACTTCTTTTCATAAATATCTGCTTGTGTAATACAATTTTAATGTTCCATGAATTGTTTATTGTAATTTTAATGTTCCTTTAATATTAACCAGATGGGGGGGGGGGATCCATGAGTTTTTCCAGGATCCTATTTTTGTGAAAACTGCTTACTTTTTTGAATTTCAATATCCATTTTTGTAAATTTTCATGCCAATTTTTGTAAAAGTCCATCTTTTTTTCTTAAAATTTACAAGACAAATTAAAATATACAGTAAGATTAAGATGCCAATGAAGGGTTCTTTTATTTGATTGTAATTTTGTAAAGGGGCTGTTTAATCAATTGTAATTTTATGAAGGGGCCATATCAGATCACAAAAACTAAATTTTTATCCTTTATGCTCCGACGGCAGTTCAAAGTCCCATCAGTAACACTACTCAATAGGACATAAATCTGCAATAAATCACCGATGAGGTTTTAATTTCATGTAGTTTAATATTTAGTTTATTATGAAATATTTGTAACATATAAAAAGTTTACTTAATACAAGATATTTCTGATGCTACATAAAACACTTCAAAACTTATTTTTCACGAGTTAAAATAATTTGCGACACAAAGGTTAAAAGATACAGTAAAAAATTTTTATTTTTCAAATAGAAATTTCAGTAGAAACTAATTTAATGTAATTATTCTGTTAAAAAAAGAACAACAAAAAAAAGGGATAATTTTAATTGTTTTTTTTTTAAAGGATGTAATCATCCAGTACTTGTGTTACTTTAGCAGCAGAAAAATCATTTATCTATTGCTTTTTTAACAACTGCATACTTGCAGAGATCTGATAATTTTCTTACTTTTAGCTGTTTTTAAATTATTTTTCATTTTCTTTACTAGCTCCAAGTTCTTTTTTCTTTTAAAAGAGGGGGTTAGGGGCTCTTTGACATTTGCTTTTTTAATCAATTTTATCTTTTCTTTTTTTCTCCCATGAAATAATCATTGTAAGACATGCATGTAACACTTACAGAAGCAAAGAGTTCCTTAGTGATTGGTACTAGTTCAGGCTTGGTTTCAAACTACATTGCCCGCAACAAGTTTTTAAAAATCCTTAGAGGAAAAAAAGAGACCAAATTAACCCAAAAAGAGACAAAAGGAACATTTTTTTTTCTTTTTTAAAGGGGAGAGAATATAACAATTACATGCACATTAAAAATAAATAAATAAACCTTGTGCAACAAAAATCACAGTATTGTGAAATATTTTACATAAAATAATTTGGAATATCAAACTCGCTGACTTATATTTTTAAAACTGCATTTAATAAATAATTTACAGGACCCTTTTAAAACATCATAATCATGTCTCATTAACAGGTTTCTCTAGCAAAACTAACACATTTAATTTAAATCTTTATGAAAAGAGCAAAGAGTTTTGCAGACACTAAATGTATTTGTTAAATTTCTATTAATAAATCAAGACTAAGACTTCTGAGTTCTCGTGATAAGGTGATAAGGCAAAAAGCTTCACTTTACAGGGTTTCTACAGATTTCACAGCTTTTGCTTCCCTGACTTTTTATCTAGCGTGCTTTCCTGAATTTTGCGTTGCTACTTTTAATATTACATTCTTTAACTAATAACTTTTTATATATTTTGCCCCTTTTTTACAAATAATAATAAAATCAGTATACACAAAAATATTATTTGACATCACTGGATTCTAACAAAAACCATGTTTGATAATAATTTAGGATAGAATTAAGAATATTTCAACTGAACAAGATATGGTAATAAAGGGCACATTTAAAAATTATTTATAAGGTTAAATAAGAAAATGAAAATAAAACTATTTCTACAATTAGGTTCAAACAGGAAGTATTTTCTTGATTTTGCCGCAAAATTCAAATATCCTTGCGTTTCCCTGACTTTCCAGGTCTGTGGAAACCCTGAATTTTCATTATACAAGACTGCATACAAAGGTCATTAAAAAAAGAAAAATCACATATATAAAATTTGGTTTTGCTAATGTACAAGTCCATATAGTGAGAAATTGCCTCAACACTCGGTCAGAAACGCCAGACTCTAAAGCTTGAGATTAGCGGTCGCCAGATCGCCAGTGGCGACTGTGGAATTATTCCTGGCGACTGCAAAACAGTCTGTCAGTCGCCAAAATTGGCGACCTGCAAAATTTACTCAGCAAGCAACCCCCCCCCCCTCGTTTCCGTCCCCGTAACAAAAGTCGGCGCTGTATGTCCAAGCAAAGCAGTTGAAAAAACTCTAAAATTGATGATGCGCAGATAAACAGCCCCTCCCGCCCTCGGCCTCGTAGCAAAAGCTGAATGTCAGCGCTATATGGACAAGCAGGGGAGAAAGGGTTGCAGACATCTATGGGAGGGGAAGAAAGGGGAGGAGCTCATCATAACTCGATAACATGTAACATTGGGGGTGGGTAGGAACGCACCGGAACAGAATACTCAGGGTCCCTCTCTCAGTGACCTGACCCGTTGGTTGACCTTGACCCTTCGCGCCATCTCATTATTTTATTACATTTCCACATCGACATTCCAGTACGCAGAGAGGCATATCCGTGGGATACTACACGTGGTCGCAAAAATCTGAACAAAAGTATTATTCTAATTATAATTTGTTACAATTTCTACAATAGACGGCCGTAATAAAAGGAGAAGAGTGAAAAGGAGTTTTATTTAAAACTAAATTTGATATTTGCCTACTGATACAATATATGACTGTATGTGAAAGATGCATTAAGTATCTCATTAATAAGACATTGTACTGAAGGAACGAAGCTAATGTTTTTCTAAATTATAGTACTCCCCTTTGTATATTTTCCGTCGTTCGACTCAGTCAGGGTCCAGTCAACTTAAGAGTAATCGATTATATTTTTTAAAATTTTCATGTGATCTTTACTTTGACCCTTCTAAAATTTTAGACTGGAAGCACGTGAGTTTTTTTTTTTTTTTAATTATTATTATTAACTTGAAAACAATAAATAAACCCTCTGCTTTTGAAAGGTCGATGAAGAGGTTGGCATTCTTTGCATCCTGATTTACGCTACAGGAGATCGAAAACTACCACGCAAAATGCTTTATTTAAAACGAACAAAAACGTTATTTTGTACATTGGAATACGCAAATAAAAACTAATGTCATAAACATACCGTTTTCAGTTTTAAATAAATCTAATTTCAGCTGCTTTCATATTGTTACGTTTTTCCTTTTGCAAGAGTTTTGGTATCTCTACAATAGCGCGAGAGGGAGGGGGAAGAGAAACAGACAAAACACTTTTGATTTTGTTTTATTTTGTAATCACCAGTAAAAGCGCTCGCTCTTCAAAGCTTAAATAAACAGATCTCCATGCCTTCAGAATTCCATTAATCAGCGTTACAGCTGTCCGAGAAGAGAGAAGTGTTTCTCTCTCTCTCTCCCCCCCCCCCCCTCCTGTTCACACTTCAAGCTTTTTTTTTTTTTTTTCCCCCAAGTTCCGTTTTAATGACAGGAAGTTTCTCTGTAGATTATACGAATAGAAGGCATTTTTGGTCGGCCGAAGCGAAAACGTATCCCCCCCATGGGCGCGGCAGCAGCTCCCCCCCCTGGATTTTTGTATGCAGTGTTTTTAGTTGCTTTTTTGCTCTTTCCAACATGGTAACCATACGTTGAAGTAGTCTTCCCCCCCCCCCTTGGGAAATATTCTGCCGGCGCCCATGCCCCCCCCCCCTTTTCCGCAAAAATTTCTCCCTAAGTTATTTCTTTTATATGATTCACCTTTGTAAATTGAACCCTTCGTATGTGTAACATTCGTTAAAAAATGTTTTACATAATCTGACACTTGATTATTTGAAAGTGGAAACCTTGAAAATGGGCTGCTTGAGTGTTAGCACCAGCATACCATTCTCCCCATCTTAAAATGCATCTGATTTTCCTTAAAATTTGATAAGATGCTTAGTGTTTTTTTTTTTTTTTTTTTTTAATAGGAGGTTGGGGAGCTACTACCTTAAGTAAAATAACCGTTTGTTAGCTTCTTGCAAGTTCAAAATTAGTAAATTAGGAGGAAGCGTACTATCGAAATTAATAGAAAATTGGGGCCCTCTTTTATTAAGTCCCAATTCCTTTTTCCCCCATAAATTCCATGAATGAAAGGAGAGATAAATTAAATAAATAGTACTTTATTATGTGTACACCATAAGTTCAGAAAATGGTCTGCAATACTATATATATTATCTTACCTCCAGTTTTTTAGTTTTTTTAAAAAAGAAAAATGCTTTCAAAATTTTATGGTAATTATTTTTATTCTGTAAAACAGAAAAAAAAACTTTAAAAACTTTTTTTTTTTTGACTTAGGCTTCATGTTTCATAAGTACTTGGTAATAGTGACAACTTTCTAATAATGTCAAAATATTCTATATCACTTAGCCATACAGATTTCAGGTTGGCGGATTTTTGGGAGTCCACTGTATTTATTTAATAACCAACTATTTTTCGTAAAAGATACGTTTGAATTAATCTGAAGAGAAATTTTAAAGTAAAATACTTTAAATCATTAATTTCATTACAATTCTCTATTTTTAAGAGATTTTCACTTTTAATTTGGGTTGGGGCGAGGGGGGGGGGGTTAAGCTCCTTTAGCCTCCTCCATGTGGGTACCTATATATTGTATGGACACAGACAGTGATGTGATGATTCTAACAAGGAGCTGCAGCCAATCAGAAGGAATTAATAAATTTTAAATTCATAGTACTTAGATTTCTTTAAATATAGCTAGTTATTTCTGAATGTAATATATGGAACATGCCATGCATTATTACTAAAAAAGCATTGAATCATTAAATGTACAAAATAAAAAATCTCATATTAGTCTCATATATCTGAAAGGGGGGAGCAAGGGTGTCGAAAACAAAAATTACGTAAGTACGGAAAATTTTGGCCACTAACTATATCAAAGTGGCCACTGAACTTTGTAGGGTCACTGGCCACTGGCCACTGAGGAATTTTTTTAATCTCAAGCTTTACCAGACTCACCCAAATAGACCCAAATCCCTGACCAAAACTCATTTCCTGATATTCCCTGACTTTCCAGGTCTGTAGAAACCCTGCTTTAATATGTTAAACAGTTCAAACAATGCATTATTTCATAATATAAATGAGCAAGAAGATGATAGCAAAATATCACATGCAAAAGGGTTTCATCATCCAATAGGTGAAAAGTTTGTAATAGAGTGACTTTTGATTGGCTAGAATCCATATAGTTAACACTATGGAAAAGGGGAGGGGAAAGGGACTATTTTTAAAGAAAAGGGACTTTTAAGGACTTGAACAGAAAAAGGGACCATTTGTGAAATTACAAAAGAAAATCTGTTGAATGCTTCAACAGCATTAAAATCTATGTATAGCCCCAGATCATTTTTTTTAGAGATATCACTGAGGCATTTTATGAAGAAAGGTTGGAATTTTATAAATCACTCATTAGTGCGTGGGACACATTTTACTAAATGGGAAGTTTTTGTATGTATAAGGGGTTGCATGTGTCAATTTTTGAAAATTAACTAGAGGAATTTTTTCCTATCTTATTTTGAACATTTTTTTGCAATTTACATTGTCCACTTATCTCAAATAGATAAAGAGCACTAAAGCTTGTTACCACCTCTTAGGGATAGCATCCTGTACGGATACAGATAGGGATACCATCCTGTATCGAAACAGATAGGGATACCATCCTGTATCGAAACAGATAGGGATACCATCCTGTATCGAAACAGATAGGGATACCATCCTGTATACATAAAAGCTAAATTTATAATACAGGGTGATCAGCAAATAAGCCTTATTTCAAAATTAAATATCTCTACAACAAAGATCGATATAATTATGCGATAAACTGTACGTTTAGTAGCAAAACTGTAAAAATGGTGCACAAAAGTTTAGAAAAATTTAGTTACAAAAATCATCAGCAGATGGCGCTCTGCACTGGAAAACTCTTTCTCTGAAACGAGTCTTAGAAAAAAAAAACAATAAAGCGAAGCAGTCTTTGCAATCAGAACACAATTTTTTCAAAGTGTTCACTGTTCGAAACAATGAGGTGACGTAAATGAACAATAAAATTTGACATCACGTCACGGTTTTGAAAACTGAAACGTATTGCCGTAGGACTGTGTGTAATCGATGAAATTCCAGTACCGAAAACACACGTTCTTCAATGGAATACATTATTTCACTTTCTACGCTAGCCTCTTTTCACTATCCAACAGTCATACTGACCGCTTTAGACTTCGAAGCACATTTTAAAAGCCATTAGGTCATTGCGATTAGAGTGCCATCTGTTGACGATTTTCGTAACTAAATTTTCTAAACTTTCGTGCACCATTTTTACAGTTTTGCTAATAAACATACAGTTTACCACATACTTCTATCGATCTTTGTTGTAGAGATATTTAATTTTGAAATCGGGGCTTATTCGCTAATCGCCCTGTACATGGAATCCAGTCAATAACTAATGATCAATCATATCTTCAAAAAAATAATTTTATTATAAAATGGTTTTAAAAATCAAAAATTTTACAAAGAAAAAATACGATCAACCACGACAAACCGATAAAACCCACATGACAGAACAAATCAATGTAGCTACGATGAAAAAGACTCAAAAATACCATGAAGTGAATTTCTTTTTTTGACACAAATCACATGCAAAACATCACACTCCCGAGTGGTAAGTAATGCTTTCTTTTTACAAAATACTTTTAACTTTTATCATAAGTACATAGAGTCGTTCAGTGTGAATATGAAGATGATGAGTTTTCAAACTTTTACATTACAAGCATAGGTTTACATTTCTGGGTAATGCAAAGTTGAACATTTAAGTATAGGTAAAAATTAGCGGTCGCCACTCGCCATGTGGCGATTAAACGCCCACATGTGGCAATAAAAAGGATTGCCATTGGTCGCCATTCTCCCACTGCCATATCTTTTTCAGCAATATAAAATAAAGTAAAAATGTAATCTAAATCTATTCATAGCATTTTATTAAACAAACAAAAAGTTAATTTAGATATGCATTATTCTGCACAATTTCAAAGAGACATTAATTTCTTTTAATGATTCTTTCAGACTGAAGACTCAAATTCATAATAAAAAGTTGTTTATTTTTATAAATTAATACTTTTTAATACAATTTAATTTTTATTTATAGTAAATGTTATACGATAAATTGATTTTAATGATAATAAAATAAATGATTTAAATTTTAAACAAAAAAATTCGGCTGGTGTGTGGCGATTAACTCAAAAAAGTGATTAAAAAAATGGCTATTAATTAAATACTCTAAGTTTTACCTATACATTTAAGCCATACTGCTGAAGAAATGACTTGCACTTGCATCCTATGCTTGTGGTTTGCTTGAATTAAAATGCATCAAAACTCAAGGTTGCCTTCACAGAAAATGCTTTACAGTATACAGGGTGTCTGAGAAAGTGGTAACAGGCTTTAATTCTTTATCTATTTGAGATAAGTGGGCAAAATAAATTGAAAAATGCTCAAAATAAGACTATCTTAAGAAAAAATTTTCTGTTAATTTTAAAAAATTACATTTTTTAAATTTGTATATGACACAATACAAAAAAAAAAAAAATCCCAATTAGTAAAATTCTGTATCATACACTAATGAGGTTGATGTAAAAAATTTTGAGAATTATATTTTAATAAGTGTCAGAGATATGAAGATTAAAAATATACTGACTTAAACCACTTTTCAATAGCTCTCAAAGAGAAAAAATCGTACGTCAGATGATCACATTTCAGGGCTTGTACAGAAATTATGAAAGAAATTTTTTTTTTCCACTCTAGCCAGGGGGGGGAGGTATCGGGATATATCCCCCCCACCCCACCCCCGCCAAAATTTTTGGATCAGTGATGAAATTCTGTCTATTTATACACATATAAGTTCATATCCCCCCCCCCCCCGAAAAACTTTCCAGGTGCATATCCCCCCCCCCCAAAAAAAAAAAATTTCCTGCTACGCACCTGACTCTAGCAATAAATGTTTACATTCAAATTCATGTACATCCCCCCCCCCCCGATCATCATTGATAAAAGATATATCTAGGTTATTTTATGATGAAAGGGTAAAAATTTGTGGATTACAGTCGACTGTAATCGGAAAGAAGTCTGGTGCTGAGGTAGCTATTCTAGTTACTATGGCACTTTCTTCAAACTAAAAATCAGTGAGCTTTTCTGCACTAATGCTCAACAAGTTGACACAACACATGCAATGACAATAACTACCTCCATCAATTTTATTACACGTTTATGATAAATATATATTTTTAAGTTTTAACCTATAATTACCAGTAGAATCTTGAAAATTTTCATTAGATGAAAAAAGTCAATACATTTCTCTAGTTTGTATTAAATTTTAATAATTAAACAATTAACTTGCGTAGGACTGTGCCTACTGCTCAGTCCCAAGGGTCCACACTTGTGGGGAGCCATGGCTCTAACACAATTGGATTCCTAAAAAAACTGCAAGATTTGGTACAGCTTTAGTATGGTCCCTTTGGCACGCTTTATTTTTGGCGACTTTTTTTGGCGTGATAAAGGATGCCAATATGGTAACCCCGCCATCGGATGCTCCGGAGCGGTAACCCTAACCTCGGGTGAAAAGTGGATTCTTCCGTGACGTCACGGATGCGCTCGTGTTCGTCCGGCAAATCGTGACAGTTTGTTCCTTTCATGAACTTTTTGAGCCCCGTGTATTTCTTAGCGCGGGAGGTTCGTTCGAATGGTTGATCTGCCATGTGCTTTATGGTTTTATTTAACATTAAATTTTATTATTATTTAATTATTTTTCAAATTTAAAATGGCTGTTCAGGTTCATACTGACTGTTTACATACAGTTTTGTATGAATAAGCTTTCTTTTGATAGTACTTTTCAGATTAATATTTGCGTTCTCGATTGTTTATTTGTTAAGGATAGAAGCAACAAATAATTACGTTATTAATATTTTATACAGTGAAATAATTTTAGATATTTTGATTTTATTATTTCCATATTGCAATAATTTAGAGATTTTATTTAGCGATTTTAATTAAGGTATGAGATAAGCATTTTTCGTTATGATTTGAATTAGTTTCTTCATTTTGCTTACGTAGTCTTTTGTCAGAATGCTAAAATGTATTTTAATTTTTTTGTCTTTTTTATTTGTTATTTTTGTGAGGTATTGCCTTTAGAATATTATTTGTTTGCATTGTTTAATTTAATCTACTAAAAAGAGAAAGGGGGGGGTTGAGGGGGGGCACAGTCCCCCCACACACACACAAAAAGAAAATTTATTAAATTTTATTAAACCGTATCTATATGTACATGTAAGCTTGTTATCTGTTTAATTTTTTTTTCATAAAAATATTTAAAAGCCATTAAAATAAATCATAGCAAAATTAACGGCGACGATCAATTCTCTCGGAACCAGCGCCATCCGATCCGCCATATTGTTTACAATTGGCATCGGCAAGGCAAACTTGGGTTGGCGACAAGATTTTGTCGCCAAATCAAAAAATCGCCAAAAAGGGCCCATACTAAAGCTGTTCCCAAGATTTCTTAAACGAATATTGTTTACAATCGGCAACACAAACCCGGGTTTGCCTTAGGCGACAAAATTGTCGCGGAATCAAAAAATCGCCAAAGAGCAAAGGTCGATAAAAAACTAAAGTATCCACAGTTAATAATATGCTTACTATATCATATTGCAGATGCGACCTTTACTGAAATAGATAAGTTTCCAGTAGAGAGTTTTTTTTATCCACTCTAGATACGGTTACTAGTCTACTATCTACTAGCGTCATTGGAAAGAAACAGCAATCTTTAAAAAAAAAAAAAAAAAACTCTAATATTTAGATGCAATAAAGCAGAGTTAAACTTAGATTAAGCATTCTACGATTCGAAAGTTAAAGAAAAATACATATTAACTAATCTGGAATAATAGTTGTTAAATAACAACAATCGTCCACTAAGAATGAATCGTTAAACTGATTCGCTGTTGAAGTTTGGAGTTTGTTTACAGGACTTTGCTTACAAGCTTGACCAATCAGAGTTAAGTAAGTCTTTCCACAACAGGTTTTCTCTCTCTCTCCTCTCTCTCTCTCTGCATGGGCGCGTTCGATAATTCCGACACCGGTTGGCGGAGCTCTAGAAATAACCCCGTTCTAAAACGTTTCTGTCTTGTAGTAGTGGTCTGCTCAACGTGACCAGAGCGTAACCTAAGGTGACCAAACGTCCCCATTTTCCGAGGACAGTTCCCAATTTCAGGACGTTTTTCAAATTGTCCCCTAAATGTAAAACAGGAATTGGGGAAATTTTTAATTATTGCATTGTTTTTTAATTAAATTAATGTTAATTATTACATTAATTATAAATATCCCCAGTTTTCCCCCAATATTCTTTCAAAATCGGGACATGTCCCTGATTCTATGTTCAAATATCTGGTGAGGATGACCGAAACTGGTTGACGACCGTTAGGTCACTTAAAGTTTTACTGGTTGATACAGACATAAAAAAATAAAAGTTGGTAAAAACCGATATTCGATTTCAGTTTATTGACATCCCCCCCCTAAAAAAAAGTCAGCAATGGCTCGGATTTAGTGCAAATTTATCATTTAAACATGGCCAATGGAGCGTTGTATGCAAATCGCCAGGAAACAGTAGAGCTGGTTTTCAATCGGAACCTATAAAAGGAAATACTTTCCTAAGAGGAGCGAAGTAAAGGTCTATCCCACTGTAAACAAATACTCTGATATGGGCATTAGGAAAATAAATACAAAAATAGTGTGGAACATGTTCCTTGAAAAATACGGAATGAAATAAACGATTGAAAATTAATTAATAGACCGTTTTTAACCTCGTATAAGTCAAGTCGGAAATTTTTTGGACAAAAAAAGGCTTTAAAGTGGAAGGGGTTGTCGGTTTATACGAGGGTCCTTAATTTTTTATATATATATATATATATTTAAATCAGAAGTCAAAAGTGCCCCTTTGAAACAGGCCCGGACTGGCTCTTCGGGGGCCCTCGGCTAAAAATTGGGGCCATTTACTGGAAAATTTAGAGGAAATAGAATATTCGGATATGTATATAATACTTTGAAATTAGGCTTACATGCCCAAAAACCATATTTAAAGCTGTTGAGGCCCCGGATTTTTCGGGGACCCCTGGCGACGCAAGGTCTGTGGGATCATCCGCTATGTTGCAGTCATTTTAAAGGTGTAAGATTACAAAGAAATAAATAATCAAACTTACTCTGGTATATTCCCAGATAGCAAAAACTTGTTCAGAACACGCCTAGAAGACGTCATATAGACAAGCTGACATGTCCATTAAACATCCAGGATTCGTCCAATTCTCGTCCATTTTACGTCAATATGGCACTATAGGACGCCCATCTGACGTCTTATAGGCATGCATATGGACATAATAATGGACGTGTTTGTCGATTTATAGACCTTTTACGGTCGAATCCTCGACATCAACAAAAACCATTTAATAATTTTTAGCTAATTTTATGTAATGATTAATTTAAATTTATCGTTACATCTTAATAACGAATTTTGTAAAAATATTCGTACCTAATTTTTCTTAACCAACCTTTAAGTACTTGCCCCTACTTCAGATTCGAACCCTTAATCATGGACTTCACAGTTTTTTTTTCCAATGGGCGGGCACTTGCTCATCAAGCATTCGCCACTACAGAGGCCCGAGTTACTGTCCATTTTATTATGGGAGCACCCAGTGGGCGGACAGCGTTACCCCCTATGAAGGGACGGACAAGTTAACATCCATGCCCAAGCCGGGATTCGAACCCGGACCCAAGGCGTGATAGAATGGTTCTCTAGCCACTACACCACCTGGGCGGCATGGACTTCACAGTAGAATGTGCTAGCCAGTACACCCAGCGGGACTTGCTCTGATGCATCAAAATGTTGAAGTAAAGATTTTTTAGTTTCGGACTGGGAATTTGGGAAAAAATATGCAGCTATTCCTTTTTGGATGTTGAGTCGCTGGAGAATTTTCTTTTTTTGCATGAGGATATGAGTTTCTTTTTACACAATACAGCTTTTATAGGATATAATAATACATAAAAAGTACCCTAGTAGCAATAACTCATCGGTCGATGAGAGGCGGGTGAGTTAAATCCGAGGAGAAGGAGCAATGGCCGATCACGGCTTTTCATCCAAAAAAAGGGGAAATTTCATCGGCAACTGGTACAAAATGTCCGCTCGGGGGACCATAAAGCCGATCATCGTTTCCCGATGACACCGATGAAATAACGAAAAGAAACCGATAAACTGTTTAAAATATATTTGTTAATAAAAAATAAACGACTGGCAGCAAAATTTTCAAAAAATGTCCGTTCTGTTTATTATATTTTCGTTTTTTGTATGCTAAATTTCCGTTTTTCTGAAAAAAAAAAAAAAAAAAAAAAAAATCTTCCTCCCCCGGGCCCGAACACTGAGCGTACTGATTACGAGATAAGCGCGCTACCCCTAGACCATCGAATCTTGTCATGTGCAAGGCAAAGTGTGAAGTACCGGTTATTTTAGTCTCAGATTGGGACTTAAGGTGAAATTTTGACAAAGTTTTCAGCTATTATTAATAATAGTCATATTATTCGATTGGTAAGAAATTAATTTCACTTTTTACCAATGTATGTAAGTAGCAACAACATTCATAATTAATAATTAAAAAACAATATTGCCCATTGTATAGGAATTTTAGTGTGATTTTATCTTTCATATTTCTTGGATAACTTTTAAAAATTAATTGATTTCTCTTCTTGCTGTTTACATTAAAGAGGTTTCAAAAGAGTTGCTCATTGTAATGAAGTTTCCGTTTTTCTTATAATGCAGCTGACGCTCAAATAGATTTTCTTTTCTTTTTTTTACACTTTTTTAAAAAATTATTTAAATATTACAAACGATTTTTATATAATAAATACTTACATTTTTTTGTAAATATTTCTTTTCAAATTTAAATTTTGTGGGAGGGGGCAAGGGGGGGATACCCCCTCCCAACCCCAATACAAGAAATTTGAAGTAAATTATGCGATTAATTCAAGAATTGTTCAAAATTTCCCTTAGATTATGCAAAGGCACATCTAAATTACGCAAATATTTGTAGGAATTTGGGTAAAGTGTAAACTACTGGGGACACTTGCAAGGCCCGTTGACTATAGAGCTGCAGTTTCGGATAAGATATTGTTTTCGGTTTCCCATCGGCGAAACTGCTCGTCTAGATCACTTCTATCCATGAATAAAAATTCATCTATTGCAGATTAACAAAAGTGCACTTGCCGATGACTGAATTCGACGAGTCGATGAGTTAACGATGAGTCGATGAACGACCGAGCAGAAAACAAGCAGTCATTGCTACTAGGGTATTTTAAATTTCAAAAGTTCCCCGACAACAACAAAAAAAAAAACCCTCTAGAATTTAAAACTTTTTTCAACTTTTTTGGGGTAAAATGTAATATCAATAAAAACATAAAGTATAATAAATTCATGCGTCGTAAGTACAGTATTGGGTAAAATGAAAATCAATGACAAAAAAGTAACTTTTCCATATTTTGTCCATTTCTGGACTTATACACACATCCATTTTATGTCGTATCACTGACATAGTGTAGATCATCTGGAATACGTCCATAAATGGACTTATTCTGGATACTCTAATTCTAGTTTTGGTCTATTCATGGACATATACTGGATTTTCCAGATTTTGTACATAAATAGATGTCTTATGCATGTCTATGTATACACATGGA